>SEYY01024827.1:30000-35000 GCA_009176605.1 Armadillidium nasatum | reverse complement strand
ATGAATTTAAAAATAGACAACTTTGTGTATATTTAATTCTCTATTTAAAATATTTGTTCGTGCTGTTCTTTTCAGTCAATTCATCAACTTTCTAGGTCAAGTTCTGAAATGATAAAAATTTGTTGAATCTGTTTATTGTTAATCATATAAAACTATTCTTATGTCAAAATCCTCAATATGACCTCTGAAGTTCAAAAAAAGGACTGTTTAGAAATTAATTCACGTGAAATTAGCAGCAATATCCTATAAATAAACACAGTTACCTTTGGTAATATACGCTCTTGATAAGTACTAGAGAACGACAAGATAATCTTCGTAATGAAGACATGCAAATGAATTTGTGATGAGTCAACACTTTTTGAAATTAACTGACGTTTGCCTAAAAATCAAAAACTCTTAAAGCAGAAATTTTTAAGATTTATTTTTTGAGTTTTCTTTTTCGTAAATTACTATATGTTTCAATTACTACTGGCTATTGCATCTAAAATTTTCTCTACCTCTAGCTGTGTCTTATTCTGAAATCATCTTACTGACTTAAAAGTACAATAATGTACAGGGAGAAGCGGGAGGAATGCACCAAACTCAGGAAGTATGTTATTCTACACACTAAATATATGACCTAAAAATCAAAAAAAAAAAATTTGTAATCCAATTTTCATTTCTTTTGAAGTACAGCGTTAAAAAGATTTAAGATTAAACAACCAATCAAGTAAAAAAAAAAAATTTATCGTTTGTCAAAAAATCACCTCTCAGTAATGAAATATTTTGAGTGACAACCGTGATAAAAGTTCTAAACAATGTCGCACATCTATTCCAAATCTATGGGAGTATCATGTTTGTTTATATGATTTCTGAAACGGGAATGCTACATCTGAGGTTGAAGAGTATCGTCAACGGTTTCCGCATCGTATTCCAGATAAAAACTTATTTATCAAAACTTTCAACAGATTGTGTGAGACAGGTAGACTTCCCAGTGGAGCACATCACATCTGAACGTGCCCTAAAAAAGCTGTTAATAAAGTAGAAGTTATTCTGGATTTAGTGCAAGAATTCCCGCACAACTTGAAATCCTCAAGCAAAAGGGATTGCACATTACACAAACAGACTTATATCAATACCACCTACAGCATGTACAACACCCACAACCAGGAGACTATGCTATACGCATGCAATTTTGTCGATGGATAATCGGTAATCATCATTTGTTTCGATACATACTTTTTACCGAAGAAGAAATATTCAATCGAAACGGCTTCGAAATACTCGAAACTCTCATCGATGGTCTGATAAAAATACAACGAAATTGTCGAAATAATTTTCAGCAACGTTTTTTCAGTTAACGAGTGATGTGGGTATTGCCTATAGTCATTTAATTGGTTCTTTCATTATTGAGAATCTCTAACAGGAGAACGCTATTTAGAATTTTTGCAAAATGAGTTACAAAGTCTATTACAAGATATTCATTTAAACATAGGAAATGCTATGTACTATCAGCAAGATGGAGCTCCTACACATTTTGCTAGCCAGGTCACAATATTTAAATGAAATTTTGCAAAGCTATGGATTGGTCGAGGTGAGCCTATTAGTATACCGCCAAGGTTTCAAGATCTTACACCATTGGATGTTTGATTGTGGGGCTTGTTGAAAAAATGAGGTGTACAAAAGAAAAATAAACAATCTCCGGATTTTGAATTCTACAACTCACAAATCAGAGCCCATTTGGAAAAACTTTCAGGAACCAGAATCGGATCAGATTTAAAAGTTACTTTCCCATTACGTTGTTTCAATTGAAAATGCCGTCTACCGTGGCTCAAACGGTAGGGTGATTGACCAAGGTGCTTGAGGGCTCCGGTTCGATTCCTCTTGGGATTCCTAGGTATACACTACCTAGAAAAGTTCCTCTCCTCAAATAGGGCAATGCTCGTGAGATGTGAACTTTTTATTAAATAAATAAAAAACATAAAAGGCAACGAAGAGAACTATGAGAGGAACAAATGCTATTTGCAGACGAACCAGAAAGTATATAGAGTTCCATGGTGGTACCTTTGAAATTTTTTTCTTGTAAAATAAATACATTTTAAAATAAATTTCTGTTACTCGGCTTGATCATACTTAAACTTTTAGAAAGATATAATTTGACAGCAAATGAAAATCAGATAACAACATTTGGGTTTTAAGTCATTCATTTATTTATATGAAATACTCCCAGAGTTTATTATTATTATTATTATTATTATTATATATATATATATATATATATATATATATATATATATATATATATATATATATATATATATATATATATATATATATATATATATATATATATATATATATATATATATATATATATATATATATTATATATATATATATATATATATATATATATATATATATATATATATATATATATATATATATATATATATATATATATATATATATATATATATATATATATATATATATATATATATATATAGTTAATTTTATTACTATTACGGTATTATCGATGTCTTTGCTGATATTATATTTGTTCTTTTGTTTTATTATTATTATTATTTTTATTACTGTTTTAGCCGTCCTTTATCTTAATTTATTTGACTTTTATACCCTTATATATGGCAATATTTTGATTTCACTTCGCGATTTCTTTACCTTGAAAATAAGATGAGTTCTCGAAACGTTGGTTATTAAAGCATGAAACACCAAACTAGAACTAATCTCTCTCTCTCTCTCTCTCTCTCTCTCTCTCTCTCTCTCTCTCTCTCTCTCTCTCTCTTCTCTCTCTCCTTTCTCTCTTTCACTCTCTCCCTCTCTCTCTCACCTCTTCTCTCTCTCTCTCTCTCTCTCTCTCTCTCTCTCTCTCTCTCTCTCTCGCCTTCCATTCTTCATTCCTTTTTTTTTCTCCTTCCCTCTCTCTTATTCTCCATCCATTTATCTTCTTTACTCTCTTCCTATTTATTATTTCTGGTTCTTTTTCCCTCCTTTTCTCGCTCTCTCTCTCTCTCTCTCTCTCTCTCTCACCTTCCATTTTTCACTCTCTTTCTTTACCTCCCTCCATCTCTCTCATTCTCCATTCCTTTATCTCTCTCTCTCTCTCTCTCTCTGCTTCTCGTTTTCTCCCTCTCTCCCTCCCTTTCATTTTTTGACATTTCTTTCTTTGATAAATTATGTAAAATTATATTATTGAAACTGTTTGAATGGAAATTTAATCAGCAAGTATATATATATATATATTATATATATATATATATATATATATATATATATATATATATATATATATATATATATATATATATATATATATATATATATATATATATATATATATTATATATATATATATATAGTATATATATATATATTATATATATATATATATATATATATATATATATATATATATATATATATATATATATATATATATATATATATATATATATATATATATATATTAAATTACTTTATTCATTTATTTTAAATCATTATTAATTTTGTTGTCTTTTAAATCATGTGGAAGATACCATTGTGCAACGGTACAACGATCGACTCACAAGTATGAATGCTCTCTTTTGATCCCTCATGCAAACCCTAGGAAAACCTTCCTAGTAAGTTCCCCCCTTCGAACAGGGAAATGTTCGTGAAGAACGAGCTTAAAAAGCTAAATAAATAAATAAATAAAACATAATTGATATCTTTTCTCAATTCTTCATATTATATTCTTTGTTATGAATATAACCCGGCTTCTGGAAATAGAACCAGAGTCCGGAATTTCAGAATCGTAACTGGAATTAGAGTTCGGAATTTTAGTATTGGAATCAGAACCCAAAATCTCGGAATTAAAATAAGTGGCAGGAATTTTGGAATTGGAACCCGAATTCTTAGTATAGGAATCTCTGAATTAACATTGGTGGCAGGAATTCTGGAACTCGAATTGGAGCCTGGAACATAGGAATCGGAGTCAGAAATCTTGGATCAGGAATCGGAATTGGGTTGAAAATATTTTCAGAAACTGGAACCCGAACCATAATCCCATAATTTTCTGTATATAGAATCGGAGCCGGAATCTCAGAATTAATAAATTTCGTTTCATCGGAGTAGATCTAAAAGTCTTCTAAGAACTGGAACCGGAATTTTCAGAACTGGAACAAGAACTGAAATCAGAGCCCATTTGAAAAACCTTTCCGGAACCGGAATTGGATCAGATTTAAAAGTCACTTACTCATTAGTTGTTTGAACTGGAACTGGAATTGGAATCCCATGATTTTCAATTACCTATAGCTGGAATCGGAACCAAAATCGGTCCAAAATCTCAATCTAATTTTTATCCTAAAACCGATTCCAAATTCCTGAATATAACCATTTCTTTTGTAGTGATTTTGACTTTATGCCATTCATTCCCTTAGTGCTTAAAATAGTGATTCTAAGTTTGACGTAATACTGTAGGAAGTACTTAAACCTTTACTGTGACAATACAAAGTGTTAAATCTTTATTGTAGAAAGTACTTAAACTTTTAATATTGCAAGTATTTAAACCTTTATTGTTGGCAGGGTTTATAATTATTATAGGAAGTACTTTTTTTAATAAAAAGTTTTCATCTCACGGGAATTGCCCTATTCGAGGAGAGTATCTATTCTATAGGTAGTATATACTTAGGATCCGCTAGTAAAATCGAACAGGCGCCCTCAAACACGAGAATCATTCACTCTACCGGTTGATCCACTGTTGACTTAATCCATTTTTGTAAGAAGTTCTTGAACTATTAAAAAACCAAAGATACTAAATCTTAAAGTCCTAATCATATTTTAAGATTAACTATTTGAATATTAATGATGAAAGTACTTGAACCTTTATTATGGAAAGTATTTAGTCTATTATTGTAGAAAGTATTTAAACATATACTATAGGAAGTACTTGAACTTTTATTGTAAGAAATACTTCAACCTTTAATGTAGGAAGTACTAGAACCTATATTGAAGAACGT
>SEYY01024827.1:12500-15000 GCA_009176605.1 Armadillidium nasatum | reverse complement strand
TATCAATTTCTTCCCTGTGGAATCTATATTATTTTCCTCCAGTTCTATAAAAGATCATGTTCATCGACGCAATGATTTCCATTGTTAGTCCTTGACTTTAACACATCCCAATTAGGATCATCGCCACTCCAGTGGGACTATTATCCTCTTCCATCTGCCCTTTAATCTATTTTCTATAGAAATACTCCAAAAGATCGTGATACAGCAGTGCTTTCCTGTGATAGTTCTCAAGTTACTTCATACAATGAAATAAAAGAGCTGGATGTTCTCACATGATCTGTTCCTATATCGATATATATATATATATATATATATATATATATATATATATATATATATTATATATATATATATATATATATATATATATATATATATATATATATATATATATATATATATATATATATATATATATATATATATATATATATATATATATATATTATATTATATATATATATATATATATATATATATATATATATATTATATATATATATATATATATATATATATATATATATATATATATATATATATATATATATATATATATATATATATATATATATATATATATATATATATATATATATATATATATATATATATATATATATATATATATATATATATATATATATATATATATATATATATATATATATATATATATATATATATATATATAATGTACTTTAGAACTGAAGTTATTGATTATCTTTCAATCAAACATTTGATTCGCGTTTGTTTTGACATCCATTCTATTTTAAGCTCTATTGGAAGAGCGCTTAGAGGCGAATATTTTGTTAAGAGATTTCTAGTTAAAAATCAGAAGTTGTTTTGTTGTTGGCGTTTGAGTTTAAGGCAGATTTTGTTTAATTAAAAGCGCGTTCTCACTTCAGACTGCAAAAACAATGCAGAATAAGTATGGATACATACACATGTACGTATGTAGGATATATGTATAAGTTTTTTTTACTTGCATACATTTGTAAGTACTTATGAATGAATTTATGTATTTCTACATGAGTGTGTTCGAGTATACATCAATGGAATAATCTTCTTACATGGTCTTGGGAAAACGTTACACATGTATAACAAAAGAGTGGAATTCAGACATACATGTGTGTGTGTTTTTTTATACATACATAAGTGTATATGATAGTATATGAAAATTTAGTTGTAGATATGTTTGTTTAAATATATTATTATTATTATTATTTTTATTATTATTATTATTATTATTATTATTATTATTATTATTATTATTATTATTATTATTATTATTATTATTATTATTATTATTATTATAAAAGTTATAAATAGCAGGTACATCCTTTTGAAGATAAAAAAGTAAAAATAATTATTTTTTGTGAAAAATAATAATAAAATAATAATAATAATAATAATAATAATAATAATAATAATAATAATAATAATAATAATAATAATAATAATAATAATAATAATAATAATAATAATAATATTATTATTATTATTATTATTATTATTATTATTATTATTATTATTATTATTATTATTATTAATATTTTTTTTTTTTTTTTTTTTTTTTTTTTTTTTTTTTTTTTTTTTTTTTTTAATTATTTTATTTAAAAAAATATTAAATATATAAATAAAAAAAAAAAAAAAAAAAAAAAAAAAAAAAAAAAAAAATTTTTTTTTCTTTTTCTTTTTTAATAAAAAAGGTTTACATCTCTGGGGCATTGCCCTATTTGAGGAGAGGGACTTTTTCTAGGTAATATATACCTAGGATCTATAAGTGGGATCGAACCGGCTACTTCAAGCACGTGAGTCACTCACTCTACCGTCGTTCCACGGCAGAGAACGTTACTAAATTTGTCACAAAAATATTAATAGAAATAAGAAAAAAAAAGATATATTTGGTATTTCCTGAATTTCATTTTTAAAAATTTCTTCGTAATACAAAATAAATCTTATTGAAAAAAATAATCAATTTTAAATCTTTCATATTTTATTCAAAATAAATTGAACTATTCACCCTCATACACACACATTCAAAATCAAACACACACACACACACACACACACACACACACACACACACCTATAGATACACAGACTGCCAAAACATTGAAGCACACAAAATCTTTGGAGTAAAGCAACAAACTCTTAAGAACATTTTCAAGTTGCATTGCAACTTTGTTTACTTTGCAATTTACATAAAAGCTTTCAAAGTTAAACACAAATATATTTAAAAAAGAGTGGAACGATTTTCTACCGAATGTTGTTTGCAAAAACAGAAAAATTACATTATTGCCTTTATTACTTAATAATGAAAAACAAACTTAAAAATCAAATTTTATTTTCAAAATTCATTTCAGAATGAAATGAAATTTACAAATTTCGATATATATATATATATATAGTATATATATATATATATATATATATATATATATATATATATATATATATATATATATATATATATATATATATATATATATATATA
>SEYY01024827.1:0-5000 GCA_009176605.1 Armadillidium nasatum | reverse complement strand
ACCTAAACGTCAAGTTTTTTAGTTTAGATTTTAGGGGAAAACTCTCAAGATAACTTTTCAACCTCGATGAAGGGAGAAACTCCCCCTGAACTATTTATATAATAAATAATATAATATATATATATATATATATATATATATATATATATATATATATATATATATATATATTATATATATATATATATATATAGTGCTGGAAATTTTTATGTAAAAATGTAACAGGAAAACTGTTACTTAAATGTCTTAAAATAAAATTATCAAACTTAGGAATATTAGTGATATTTATGCTAATATTTGTGCGTGTAAAATTTTTTTGCATAAGTTTCACAGCAAACCAATTTAAGCCGCATTTTGAGCAGCAAAAAGTCAGTTAGATTCCAGAGACGGACGGGACAATACGGAAAGGAAACCGAAGAAGATTTTCAAGAATTAGAAAAGCTGAGATGAAGCAAGCAATAGAGAAGCAAACTCATTCTTTAAGATTTTCGATCGCCACAATTACTATGCGGATGGGGAATCTGTAAAAGTCGAATTAGTTTCCCTTCGGAAAAGAAAATTGTATTTTAAAACAAACTATTGTATCTTCGTAATAAATACAAAATAATTCTTTTCTTTTTCCCAGGAGATAATTAATTATAAGAAACATTTTTTTTTCTACTTAAGGAAGAGATAGTAATAAGAAACTTAGTAATAACACAGACAATGGTAATAAGAAACTTCTTTTTAATAAAGAGATATACAGAGAATTTTGTTTTCCATTTAAAGAGAGATAATTAAAAGACAGAATTGTCTCTTAAAGAGATAATTAACGATTAAAAATTTCAGTCAACCTATTAATCATCAATCATCATAAAATATATATTATATATATATTATATATATATATTATATAATATATATATATATATATATATATATATATATATATATATATATATATATATATATATATATATATATATATATATATATATATATATATATATATATATATATATAATATATATATATATATATATATATATATATATATATATATATATATATATATATAATATTTGCGTTGTCACCAATTGTATCTGTTTTTTTGCATTTTTGCATACTTCCTACATTTATAAGTTCACATTTTGTATGTTAGTTTAAACGATATTTTAATTTCATCCTATTTTTCTTTGTTATTATTTACCATAATAAAAAGAAATGAAAGGCAACCTACCCAATGTTATATTTTCGACGAAAGAAGTACATACATCTCTTACAAGCAAAATAAATAATAAAAAAATGTTAATAATTATAAAAATAATATAAACAATCATAAAAGAGAAGTTGCAATATCTCTTACTTTTGAAATAATAATAATATTAGCACTAATAACAATAATAATAACTAAACTAATAATAATTATTATTAATAGTGGATATAGTAATAATAATAATACGAATAATAAGAATTTTTTTTTAATCCTTTGTATAGTTACTGGGGGTTATAAAAATATTCATTGGCTCAATCCTGTAATGACAGCCAATAAAACTGATGAGGATAGATTTTTTAAAATATTTTTATTTTTTTATTTTTGTATTTTTTTTTATTATTTAAAATTTTTTAAAAAGTTTACCACCTTTCACGGAGTAAAGCCCTTTTCAAGGACGGTGCATACATAAAACACAAAAAAAGAAAGAAAACTCACTCAAGCCAGGACCTAACGTGAATCTATCAGGTGTGCACAAAGCAATGGGATAGGTAAGTCTGAAGTAAAAGGTTTTTCCAAGATATATTTAGGAAAGCCTTTTTTTATCTTTAGGAAACCATAATCTACATGCATAAATTAGCTTTCAAACAGCTGTTGATGTGTTTTTAGATACAGATTCATTAACGAAAAAAAATTATTTTTCGCTGACGTAGACTGAATTGCATTTACGTCTTTTGCTCTAACATTTAAGATGAAAAAGGTTTTCTTGGATTTGTTATAACTAGGAAATAATAATAATAATAATAATAATAATAATAATAATAATAATAATAATAATAATAATAATAATAATAATGATTAGAAGCTTCGCTAAGGCTCAACAGAAACGTAATGCATTTTCATTTCATTTTTCTAATAATAAAAATAATAATACTTTTTATTTTTTCACATGATTTCTATTAAACTGCCAAAAAACAATCTTTCTCATACTGAACATAAGATTCAATAAAAGATAAATAAAGTTCAAAAGCCAAAATACGAACTTTTCCTCTGTGGGAGATCAGGAATAATTCAAGAATATTACATTACTCATTTTATTTTAAACCCATTAACAGGACATTTCTTTTTAAACCCCTTATTGCATTATGTTTCCTTTGAGAAGAATATTTAAACCCCTTCTCTCTCTCTCTCTCTCTCTCTCTCTCTCTCTCTCTCTCTCTCTCTCTCTCTTCTCTCTCTCTCTCTCTCTCTCTCTCTTTCTCTTTCTCTTTCTTTCTTTCTAACTTTCTCTCTGCACATTTTTACCCTGTTCACCTTTCTAGGTGATACAGTTTTCCTTAATTTCTAAGTCAAGTTAGACTTCCTTTAAGGATGGCTGTTATAAATCGTTCATCTGCATTTTTTAAAATTCTTTCTTTGATTTGCATCCTCATTTTAGATTAATATACTGTATTTATACGTTCGTGTAGACCATACGAAAACATTTTGAACTCTCTTCCTTTCAAAAACCTTGAATTTTTGCTCTAATAAGAATGATGATTTTTAGAATTTTTGTCTCGTTTGGTAGACGTAATATAGCACTGACTCCTTTATTTTTTCTTATTTTTTTTTAAAGAATATTAATTTTAATTAATAAATTATTTATTTAGTTATTTTATTAATTAATTTATTAAATTTATTTTTTACTTTATTTCATTGTATTAGTGCTTTTATATATGCTTATTAATTTTTATCTTTCGCTGTTAATTTATTTTTTTTTAAATTTAATTTTTTTTTTTTTTTTTTTTTTTTTTTTTTTTTTTTAAGGAAATCCTCAAAGCCAATTGGCAGAACGAAGCGATTTAATTCTTTTTTCCAAATTGCCGACAGAAAACTTTTACTTTATTAAATTAAATATTTCCAATTTATTAACAAAATTGGAAGACAAGTAATCTTTTGATAACACAGGTACACACATACACACACACACACACACACACACACACACACACATATATATATATATATATATATATATATATATATATATATATATATATATATATATATATATATATATATATATATATATATATATATATATATATATATATATATATATATATATATATATATATATAATATATATATATATATATATATATATATATATATATATATATATATATATATATATATATATATATATATATATATATATATATATATATATATATATATATATATATATATAATATATTATTATATATATATATTTATATATATATATATATAGTAATATATACATATATATATATATATAATATATATATATATATATATATATATATATATATATATTATATATATATATATATATATATATATATATATATATATATATATATAATATATATAAGTAATATATATATATATATATAAATAATAAAGAAATAAAAAAAAAAATCACAATAAAATGCAGCTCAAATTTAAAAAAAAAAATAAAAAAAAAATTAATAAAAAAACACGAAAAATTTTGAATTTTTTTGATCAACATCCATTTAAGGAATACGAGAAAAATCATACTCGTAAACTTGCTATTTTTAATAAAAAATAAATAAATAAATAAATAAATAAATAATAAATAAATAGATAGATAAATATATAGATAAATTATTAATAAGATAGATAAATAATAATGAATAAGATATATGAAAAAAAAAACTTTCCTTGAATTGAAAGCGAAACAGTTTTTGTCATGTAAAATATTTTTGCTGAAATTTGCAAATCGAAAGTATTATTACCTACTGTTTCATAAAGAGTATTGTTCCATTGCAGAAAATACGAGTATTTTTGAACTAAAATTGGGTAATATTAGTTCGTACTAGTTTATTTAATTAAAAATGTATATAATTATTATTATTATTATTATTATTATTATTATTATTATTATTATTATTATTATTATTATTTATTATTATTATTATTATTATTATTGTTATTATTATTATTATTATTATTATTATTATTATTATTATTATTATTATTGCTATCAATTGTTTAAATTTTTCCGTATTTTTAATTATTTTTTAAAGAAATACATTATATTATTTTATTATTATTATCATTATTAAATTATTATTATTATTATTTTATTATTATTTTTAATTAATTTTTAAAAAATATCATTAAATTATTCTCACTTTAATATTATTAATATTATATTATATATATATATATATATATATATATATATATATATATATATATATATATATATATAATATATAATATATATATATATATAATATATATATATATATATATATAATATATATATATATATATATATATATATATATATATATATATATATATATATATATATATATATATATTAAAAACGAAAACGTCAATGGACACTCGTTGCCAATCAGAGTTCTGCAAAATCTTATGACGTCATCATGTTTCAGTTGACTTTTATAAAAAAAAAAAAAAAAAAAAGAATTTTTTTTTTTTTTTTTTTTTTTAATTTTTTTTTTTTCCTTTTTTTTTTTCTTTAATTATAATGCCTAAGATTTAGTTTGTTTTATTTTCTTAAAACATGGCAGCCCAAGTTGGGTTCCAGTGGGACTAATTATCCAAAATTAAGACTTGAAAATTTTCTAATATATATATATATAATGTAATATAATATATATATATATATATATATATATATATATATATATATATTATATATATATATATATATATATATATATATATATATATATATATATATATATATATATATATATATACTATATATATATATATATATATATAT
>SEYY01024826.1:10000-33819 GCA_009176605.1 Armadillidium nasatum | reverse complement strand
GTAAACTATTTCTTCTATTTCATTCTACTTCAACCTTCTCTTCTTATTGGAAACATGCGCTCATTCAGTCTGTGCCGATAAAGGAGGACCATTCTCAACCCTATAACTATCGTCTCATTTCTTTAACATCTGTCCAGTCTAAAGATTTCGAATCTATCCTTAACAGGAAGATTTGGAAACATCTCAATTCTTCTAATCTTATCTCTGATCGCCAGTATGGCTTTTGAAAGAAACGCTCTACTAATGGTCTCCTTTCGCTTCTCTATGACTCTTGTTCCTCCGCTCTTCTTCATGTCGGTGAATCTATTGCTATCGCGCTCAATATATAGAAAGCTTTCGAAAGAGTCTGTCGCAAAGGTTTGATTTCCAAACTTTCCTATCCCCAACCCTTTTCTGCTTTTCATTAATAACCTTCTCTCTCTTACTTCATTTCCTATCAACTCCAATGCCGATGACTCCACCTTTTATTACTCTTTTTAATTTGAAAGGTACCCCTCTCAATAGCAGTTAATAGAGGCAAGGGAGGTAGCCTTGGGTCAACTGACCCTTGATCTATTTCGCATTTCAAACTGGGGCAGAGAAAACATTTTTGTTTTCAATGCCACCAAAACTCAATTCCTTCATCTCTCTGCTCGACACAATCTTCCACACAACTATGATATCTTCTTCAAAAACACACAACTCAAACCTTCATCTCTCCTTAATATTCTCGGTGTTTCTTTTTATGTGATATTTCTTGGAAAGATCACATTACTTCTCTTCCCAAGCTTCTAAGAGGTTAGGTGTTTTGAGGTGCCTTCAGAATTTCTTCATACCACCCCAGTTGCTTGCACTTTATATGTGTTGTTCGCCCATGCATTAGAAACAAATCACACATATGTGGTGGTACCACACGTAGAGCTCTTTTCGCAAAGGTGGAGTCTAGGGCTTTTCATCTTATAAAAGCTGAAGGCGAAAATACGGTATTGAATGAGTTTGTGGAAATTAGATTAAGGTTCTCTAGGAAAGAAGCTATCTCACTTATTATATATATATATATATATATATATATATATATATATATATATATATATATATATATATATATATATATATATATATATATATATATATATATATATATATATATCATTGACGGGATGGGCATATTCATTCCATCTTTTACTAAATCTTTTTCTCCTCAAAATCCATGGTTCGATGGCAAATGTTCTCTTTCCCTTCGGGTGAGAGACAATGCTTATCGTGAATGGAAAAACTCTCCTTTTCCTATCAATCTCGCCAATTTTCCTTCAGCTCGGAATCATTGCAGGGATGTTTTTCGACGAACTAAGCGTATTTTCATAAAAAGGGAGTGCGCTGACTCCATGAATTTCCTACTGATAAAAATTTCTGGCCTCTTGTCAAAAATATCTCTAATAACTTCTGTAAATCTGCCTTTCCTCCTCTTATTCGCTCTGATGGTTCTGTAGCTAATCTCTTCGGCCTCGATTCTTGCATCCCTCCTCCTACTCATTCTCCTCTCAGGTATCCAATGTCACTACCTGTAATTACTGATGATCGGGTGCATGGGTTCTGAAATCTATGAACGTTAGGAAGACCAGTTGCCCGGATGGCATTTCTCATCGTGTTCTGAGGGAGTGTGCTTCCGAGTTAGCACCAGTCCTTGTACAGCTCTACTCTCTATGCTTTAATACTAATACTTTTCCTCAATGCTGAAAGCGTGCTTTTGTTCAGCCGATCCCGAGGAAAGGTAGCCGCTCTGACCCTTCTAACTATCGACCTATAGCTCTCACTTGTGTTCTGCCTAAAATTTTTAAAACTCTCCTCAACTCTCATTTCTTGGATCAGTGGAGTCTCATTCTCTTCTCTCAGATCACCAGTATGGCTTTCGACGCTCGAGGTCAACTGGTGATATACTTTCCTATCTTACTGATCTATGGATCTTCTGCCCTTAGGGATTTCGGGAAGTCTTGTGTGGTGGCGCTTGAAATATCCAAGGATTTTGACCGGATATGGTATGCGTCTGTACTCTCTAAGCCCCCTTCCTTTGGGTTTCCTCCTTCCCTTTGCTTACTCTTGTCTAGTATTCTCTCAGATCATTCCATATCGGCACTTGTAGATGGAGCGACCTTTTCCTCTTATTTTGTCAACTGTGGTGTTCCTCAGGGTTCTGTTCTATCTCCAACTTTATTCTTACTTTTCATTAACGATCTTCTCAACTGCACTTCTAACTTTGTTCACTCTTTTGCTGATGACTCAACTCTACCTTCTTCTACTCATTTCAAATCTTCTCCCTCTTTTGCTTCTAGAGTGGTTTCTCGTCTTCAACTTTCCTATTCTAATCTTGGCGATTTGGAAGGGATTTGCTGGTTGGGTCATAGCAACCTTGTGAAATTTAACTCTTTAAAAACTCAACTTCTTTACATCTCCCTCTCAAAAACACCTCCCAACTTTTCTATCCTTTTCGACGGCTCTCCCGTCTCACCTGAAATTAACATTAGTATTCTTGGTCTAAACATACACAATTAACTGTCTTGGGAATCTCATTTCACAATGGATGCAAAAGCGGCCTCTAAGAGGCTGGGAATTCTGTTCAGAGGTTACGAGAATTTTTCTTAGGAACAGTTACTCCAAATATATAATTGTCTTATCTACCCTTGTATGGAATATTGTTCTCTTATCTGGGCGGGCTCCGGCTCCTCCTCTCTTCTGGATAGGGTTGAGACAAATGCTAAAAGAATAATAAACTGTCCCCTACTTTCAAACTCTCTTGACCCCCTTTCTCTGCGACGTGACGTTGGCACACCATCTCTATTCTAAAAGTACTACAATGATAGGTGCTCGAGGGATCTGATCGATCGCATTCCTCCACCGTTGCGTTGTCCTCGCTACAGAAGGGGTGCCCTGCTTTCGCACCAATTTTGTGTGGATGAGGGAAACCCCAGACTAGCTCGTTGCGGTGCCTCCTTCTTTCTAGCCACCTCTGTTCTGTGGAACTCTTAACCATCATCTATTTTTCCTCCTGTATTTAATCTTCCACTCTTCAAGGCTTCCGTCTGTGCCCACCTGAGGGATGTGAGTTAGGCATGTGTTTGAGTGAGTTTTCTTCCTCTGTGCCTCCTCCTTGAATAGGGCTCTGCCCGTGAGTGGTGGCGTTCTGTATAATATATATATATATATATATATATATATATATATATATATATATATATATATATATATATATATATATATATATATATATATATATTAGTTATGGCATACGTATTCGCATCATTATCAAAATTAACATTCATATCCGCATCCGCATCCACACTTTTCGAAAATTCAACATCCCATCCGCATCCACATTTAAACTTTCAAAGATTCAACATCCGCATCCGAATCCGACATCCGTACTATCGAAAATTCGACAACCGCACCCGCATCCGCATCCGCATCCGCATCCGCACTTCTCCAAAATTCGACATCTGCATCCGCATCAGCAACCACAAAATTTGACATCCGATCCATCACTATATATATATATATATATATATATATATATATATATATATATATATATATATATATATATATATATATATATATATATATATATATATATATATATATATATATATATATATATATATATATATATATATATATATATATATATATATATATATATATATATATATATATATATATATATATATATATATATATATATATATATATATATATATATATATATATATATATATATATATATATATATATATATATATATATATATATATATATATATATATATATATATATATATATATATATATATATATATATATATATAAATATTGAATTGTAACACGACTCCTCAAACTTATATCAGGTGATATTAAAAACAAACGTGATTGGTAAATTCAAAAGGGGTGAGGGCGAGAGGAGAAGGCAGACGAGAGAGTGAGTGAGGCCACAAGAGAGTGCCAATAAAGGGTGTATTGAGAACACCTCTATTTTAAACAAAGCAAATAAGGCTTGATATAAAGGGAATGAAGTGGGTTTGAAGTGCTTTAAATTCAATACTTATGTAGTGAATGCTCTATAAACTGTAGAATTTATGATTATTAACCTTGCCTAAAGTCCCGTAGTAGTGAAGATAGAATATTAATTAAGGTTGATGAAAAATTGACTGTGCTATACTATTAGGCTTAAGAAATAAATATAATAAGTGAGCAAAGCTATTCTTAACCCTATATTTCTTAATAAACCGTGCAATTGCAAGGCAGTTGCTAAATCTGGTGACCCATTAAGAGTGACGTTTTGCAATATTGCAACATTGCAAATTGAATTGACAGTGATTTTTTTTTAGCCAAATAAGAGCAAAAAGAAGATCTACATTAAATAAACAGACACTTTAAGAAAGCATAGAGGAAGTTTCCTCTAAAACGCCAAACGACAACGATTCTTTTAGAGAGAGGAACGAAAATTCTCTCCCCGAGCTACAACTTCAAGACACAGAAACAGAAGAAGAGAATCCCCCAACTCCCCCAATTCTCCCCCACGAAGGCAGTCTACCCACCAACGGCCGTTATATGCGAGTGATTTGCCTCGATTTGACGAAACAGACCCCATCAACTGGGTAAATACTATAAACAACATTTAAATTGTATGCAGTTAACGACCCTAAAGAGAAGGTTAAATTGTTATCTACAATATTGCCTACCACTCTAATTGCAAAGTTAAGATTTCCTTTAAGCAACAACTGTTACAGCGATTTTCTACAGGACATAGAAGCAACGTATGCTCCATGTCTCAGAGAGAGTGTACGCACAGTTCTTAAACACGGGCTAAAATCAGACGAGATGCCATCCGAATATTTGGAAAGAGTTAGAAAGTGCATTGGGGAAACTCTATTTATTCCTTGCTGGCGAACAACGATAGTTCATGAGGGAACTATTTTTTATCAGAAATACCAATCCCCATTCAAATTTCGTTGCAAACTATGATCGAGAGTGCTTCAATAAGAAGAAATAGTGCGAGTCCCAGATGGCATGTATCGAATGTTTTAAACTTTAGAAGGAGCACAAAACCCTTTCCCCCACTGGAAAAAGGGAGGTGGGCAATCAATCTCCTTGCGAGAAGGCAAAATTCGCGGGATGCCAAATCCAGTGAACAAGAAGAAAAAAAAGACAGCGATTGTTTAAGAGAATTGAATCATTCTGAGATTTTGAAACAAATTAAGGATCTTTCAAGTAACGTGAATTTCATAGCCGAAAAATTATATAGCGATCGCTATAAAAAGGAAAATCCAAAGAGACGACGGTGAATTTACAAGACGTGGCAGAAGTCAAGTGCAAGAAGAAATACCAACACTGGCAGAAATCAGGCAGGCTAATAAAGAGATAGAGATGTTTGTGTGTACCATAAACAGTTCGGATTTAAAAGTTTTAAATGTGAATTCGAACCATGTGCTATGGCATCTCTTTCAAAGAAGGAAAATAAACCAATGAGAATGACTAACTACGCCACTAGATCTGACAATGCGGGAAACGAGTGAAAACGACACCCGATAAACTAAAACGTAAAGAGAAGCAGATGGTAAGATTTTCGGGTGTTGTTAGCGTAAAACTTGTAAACCAGACTTTCACTAGACAGTACGTGGAGAAATTGAACTTAAACGAGAACAGAAATTAGTTGGTTGATTATGAGTTCTTCAATAATAATAA
This sequence comes from Armadillidium nasatum, assembly GCA_009176605.1. Lineage (NCBI taxonomy): Eukaryota > Metazoa > Arthropoda > Malacostraca > Isopoda > Armadillidiidae > Armadillidium > Armadillidium nasatum. The sequence continues at coordinate 28,105 of SEYY01024826.1, read as the reverse complement.
CAATAATAATAATAATAAGAATAAAAATTATAATAATAATAATAATAAATAATAATAATAATAATAATAATAATAATAATAATAATAATAATAATAATAATAATAATAATAAATAATTAATAATAATAATAATAATAATAATAATAATAATAATAATAATAATAATAATAATAATAATAATATAATAATAATTGTAATAATAATGATAATGACAGTGATAATAATAATAATAATAATAATAATAATAATAATAATAATAATAATAATAATAATAATAATAATAATAATAATAATAATAATAATAATAATAATAATAATAATAATAATAATAATAATAATAATAATAATAATAATAATAATAATAATAATAATAATAATAATAATAATAATAATAACAAGAATGATAATGGTAATAATAATAATGAAGAAAATAATAACAGTGAATACAACGAATGTGTTTATTTTAATCTAGGAATGCTAAAGGAATTACAGGTAATTAATAATAAAAATTTTATAATTGATGTGAATATAACAGATCCAGATATAATAGAAAGGGGCAGAAGCCACGACCATTTTGGAAGTAGAAGCGAGCATTGAAAAAAAATGAATTCCTCGGAAGGGTTAAGAAATAAAGCAAGGTATCCTCTTTATAAGATAGAAGATAAAGTAACAGGTAGGCTATTCGTGATCGAATGTAGTCCAATTGTAAGCGTAATCCCTGTAAGTGCAATGGAGAGAATGAGTGAGGTAGTAGGAAACTTAATTGTTGTTAATGAGACGCCTGTAAAAGTGTATGGCAGAGAGACTTTGAGCATTGATATTAGTATGAGGCACTTTTATAAGGTAGAGATGTTAAAGGCAAATATGCCGTCGCCCATTTTAGGTTTGGATTTTTTATATAATAACAACTTTATATTACATTTTAAGGAAAGCATATTAATTGCCGATGAAACAAATTTTAGTATTAAATTAATTGGTAACTCTCTTAGTAATAATGAATTTTTAGATTGTAAGTTCCTGACTATACTCTCAAACTATCTTGTAATTTGCCAAGTAGCCCTATTATCTCTCTTGTCCAGCTTATTAATACTTTTAAACATTTATTTGAAAACCCTTATTTAAAAATAAACTTCGAAACTAAAAATTGAACAAATGAATGAATGGGCGAAATTTGGCAACAGTGGGAATGCGAGTAAAAAGATGATTGAAAAAAGTGACGTCACGACAGGGAAAGACTTGCGGGCAGCTGTAGGAAGTCCTCTACCTGAAAGGGTTCGGCAAAAGCTTAAACGTAACTTCCCATACCAAATTAAGGTAAAAGGGGGACCCATCAATATTAAAGCGAGGCGGCTCCCTGCTAGTCTATACAATAAAACAAAAGCGGAGCTGCAGAAATTGCTTGAAGCAGGAGTAATAAGTAGGAGCAACAGCAACTGGGACTTTCCCATTACTGTCTTAAGAAAGGATGAGACAGAGGTGAGAGTAGTTGCAGACCTGAGGCAACTAAATGCAATATCAATTAGAGATTGGTACGCACTCCCAAACCTTGGAGATGTAGCCAATATAATTGCAAAATGCAAAATTTTTATCAAGCTAGACCTAACAAAGGCCTTTTATAATCTTCCATTGCATGAAAACAGTAAGATGTGCTTCACAATAAATACTCCTTTTGGTAGTTTTAGTTACAACACAATTTTCGAGAGGCATTGCAATTCGGCTGGCTGCATTTCTCAGATTTATGCACATATTGCTGGCTGACCTTCCACATGTGTTTGTTTATATAGATGGCATATTAATTACTACCGAAAGGGAAGAAGAGCATAAACAAATATTAGAGAAAGTGTTGGAACGATTTTCTTACTGCAAAATTTATTTAAAGGAATCAAAGAGCATGATGGTGAAAAGCAGGTAACCTTCCTAGGATACGACATTTCCAGTGACGGCATGAAACAGAATACTGAGAGAGTCGAGGTTATTAAGAGAATTTCAAAACCTAAGACAATTAAGCAACTCAGATCATTTCTAGGGCGCTTAACTTTTTCCGTTCTTGCATTCCGAATTTAGCTCATATTCTAGAACCACTGACGCGTAAGTTTGAGAGGAAAACCTTTCAGTTCAAGAAAAATAAAGTGGAATCGCGATTCAGAATTAGCATTTGAAGGAGCGAATTCAGCGTTGCAAGATGCAGTTGAGCTAGGGTACCCTGAAGGAGATACTCCTCTAATTATATACACAGATGCAAGCGATGTCGCTACCGCAGGTGCCATTTTCCTAAATAATGATGAGAGAAAACCTTTGAGATTTTATATCGCGGTTTAAAAGCCGTGTGTGAGGTCTTATACGGTGTTTAGCAAGGAGATCCTTGCAATAGAAAAAAGAATTAATAAATTCTCACACCTCATGATAGGAAGAAAGGTGAAGAGACTGACAGATAGTTTGTCGGTCAAGCAGACTTTCATAAAAAAAATAAAAAATAAAAAAATAAAAAAATAAAAAAGTAAAAAAAAATTTAAAAAAGACTCGCCTGTGTTGAATAAGCCTGAAAAGCGATATTTAACCTTTATCTCCGAGTTTGACGTAGAGTTAGAGCATATAACAGGATCGGAAAACATGTTAGCCGATTACCTATCCAGGTAATTTAAAAATCCGGTCAATACTAAGGAGGCAGAAGATGCAGATAGGATTTTTGCAATCAAAATTACGGCCCCCTAAAAAGTTCATACTTTTACTACAAGAGGAGAGGGGCTTAAAGCAGCCACTCTAGAAGAGGCGGAGCCTAGTAAATTAAATACCCAGAGGACTGGTTGCTGTGACGATGTTGTAAATGAAAGTTCGGAAACCAAAATGAAGGCTGCTGTATTTGGAGAAATATTTAAAATTAGTTCAGCAGATTCTTTAAATAAATTCAGAAGGGGAAATAAACTACGAAGAAATAAAGACGGACTCAGGAATTATATGAAGGATTAAAAAATTATATTACAGGTGAAGAAGCAACTGCATTAAATCTAGAGAAAAGAAAGTTTTGGTATAAAGACACCGAAGTAGAGCTGTATGTTGATATATCGCTGGGTTATTATCGAGTGTATGTACCTGAAAAGTGCGTAAAGGAAGTGATTGAGTATTGCCATGGAAGGGGTCACCTAGGGGTTCAAAGAACGGTTAAAAGCTTGAAATCAGAATTCGTGTTTAAAAATATGAATGTAAGAGTGAAATAGTTTGTGAGAACGTGTGGTCCTTTTCAAAGGGCAAAGCTCATTAAGAACATTAACCCAGAATATAAGAAGTTTCAGGAGCTATCCGAGAAATTTGAAATAGTTCATGTTCATTCAAAGGTTGACAATCTTCGTTAAAGTCGACGCTCCAAATGTCATCCTCATTGTTTTGCAAAGGAATAAAAGGTGACAACCCAGGACTACTGAAGACTACCAATTCATACTGAACGGCAGCTTCAAGATTTCTGGATTCAAGTTTCTTTTCTGAGTAGGTTTGGATAGACCTGGACCTCCGTTTGGTTAAGGATTTACTCTCATGAATAATATCTTCAACATCTATTTCCCAGTAAACTAGTGTGTCCAATTGACGTTCTTTATCTTTAGGGTTAGTAACGTCATGCTCCTGAAACTCTTGAAGTTCCTGTACATCTTCTAATCTGGTTTCCTGTGTCCTGAAATAATTCTTCAAATATTCCGGAGGATAATGCCAAATTTTCAAGTGCTGGTGATGGACTCTCCAAGTTTGAATCTTCCTCAGGAGGAGGACTAGATATTTCGTAAGTTACATCATTGCCGAAAACCTTTGTGATGATATAAGGGCCTGTATACTTTTCTGTAAACTTCCGAATGTTGGTCTTATCTTGCGTTATTACTTTTCTTGCCTACAGCTTGATTTAATTTTAAAAGGTCTGAAGTTAGGGATGACCTTCTTTCCAAGTTAACTTATGTTCATCAGATAAAGGTACTCTTGATCTTCGTTTGTGAGACTCTTCCATTAACTTTTGAGCTGGTGTTTTTCCTGTTTGAGAATGTACCGTGTTGTTGTAAATCAATTTAACTTTTTGGCAATTGAATGTCCCACTCTCCACCGTGTGATAATACCAACCTTAACAACTCTCCGATCGTTCAATTTACTCTTTCCACAGCCCCATTACTGGATGGTTTGTAGGGACTTGATGTCGTATGCTTAATACCATATCGTAACAATACCTCAGGAAACCGCAGCTGGAACTCGCTTCCATTATCTGTTAAAACTGTTTCAGGTAACCAAATCATCGATGGTAAGAAAAGTTCTTCAAAAATCCTAGCGATGGTACTTGACTTCTTGTCCTTCAGAGGTTCCATGAAAACCCATTTGCTGAAATGATCTACAGCCACCAGACAACCGATGTTCCCTCTGCTAGTTCTTGGAAAATTGACACAATCCATAGCAACAAGTTGAAAAGGAAATGTCGTTTCAATCTTTAAAGTAGGCGGTGCTTCGGTCTGATGACTTATCTTGAATTTCTGGCAGATATCACAAGTTACGCACACATCATTTGTCACTCTATAAATAGCAGGATGCCAAACTAAAGATCCAACAGCATAATGAAGCTTATGTTTCCCAATATGTGCCAACTCTTGGTGGAGAAGTCACTGCTAAGTGTACCAAAACTTTAAATGGTACAATACCAACCATAGTATCTTCACGTTTACAGTACCAAAGAATACCTTCATTTAACTTAATAAACTTTAAATGTTTTTTAAATTCTCTTACTGTGTTTGCATTCTTACTTTTTCCCAAGAGATAATTTTTCAATGATCTTAAACTTTTGTCACCCTCCTGCACATGTGCTAAGCCATCAATGCTCAAAACTTGATTTCCTAGTTCTTGAATCTTTTGCTCTGTGACAGAATTTCTTCTTCCTCTAATGTGAATCCCAAGGTCCACTCTAAATTCATATCATCCTGTATGCTCTGTACTATTTCTTCCTTACTATAGTCTAGTTCTTTTTCTTCTGGTTTTTAAATAGTTAATACCTACTAAGAGGCAACTTGGTATATCACCATCATTAACAATACCGAATGGAAATTCTTCGTCATTCAAATTTAAATTTACGTAACCTTCTAAAGAAAATGCATGTTGTCCCATCCCAATGATAGTTGCTCTACATTCCATAATTTGATCTTGAAGTTTAAGTGAATTTATTACGCTCTTTGTTGCCAAGCATATGGCCGCTCCTGTATCCAGTAATGCACAGAACCTTACATTATCAACTCTCATCCAAGTCCAAGATATATTCTTTAATAGTGAAACGTTCCTTTCTTTATGTCCACAGCTCACAAGATCTTCACTTTGCTTTCTCAGGATCATCAAAAAACAAATTTAATTCAAAATCTGGAACATTCTCCTTTGCGTCTTCTACTTTTCTCTCCTTTTCCTTCTCTTCAAGTTTTACTGTCTCTTCCTTAGTGTCAAAATTCTTGTAATAGCCAGGTGACTTTGGTCTAATAGGATTATAATGAATGCCAGATATACATTGCAAATGGATTCTGTAAAATTGAAGGTCTTGGATTTTCTTGTTTGCAACATACACTACTGGAGAAATCATACCATAATGTACCCAAATGCGGACACAATAAAGCTGACTTGCTGCCAAGAATATTTCAGTTACAGGAAGAACACCAGGACTTTTCATAGCTTGAATGCACTTGATATCCCTCGCTTTTGCCGTTGGCTTATAAACTTTGATGTTGCGTAGAAGTTCTTCCACTAGTTGAATCCTTAATAGATCTTTTGTTGGTGGCAATGTTATAGACTTTCCCATGGGAATATCACCTAACAGAATCAACAAACTCTCAAATACTGAATCTCCACCTCCACTCACTTCTTTTATCAGTTCAAACCCATCAGGTAAGGCGTTTACGTTTTCCATGTCAACAGTTTCTTCATCCATGACACCCGCAACTCTGGAGAGTGCGTCGGCTAGAATATTTAACCTGCCTGGTCGATATCGTATTTCGAAATTGTACTCAGATATATCTTCAAGAGTTCTTGCTAGTCTGTTGTCAACCATCTGCATATTGTGAAGGAAAATAAGAGGTTTATGATCTGTGTACAAAATGAAGGGTGTTCCCAGCAAAAATGCTCGAAAAGTCTTGATTCCCCATCTCAAACCAACCAATTCTCTCTCGATGGTGGAGTACCTACTTTGGGCCTGAGAAAAACACATGGAAGCAAAAGCGATTATTCTTTCATCTCCTCCTTGATTTTGGGTTAAACAGGCTCCTGACCCGACTCCTGATGCATCAACTGATAGTTCTAATTTATAAGCTCCTTCACTATAGTCAGGGTAAGCCAACTCTATTTCTTTAGCTATTTCTTCCTTTAATCTTGTAAACGAAATCTCCATTTCTTCGCTCCACTGTAGCTTATCTTTTGAGTTTCCTCCTGTACATCTTGACAAAGGAGCTGAAAGTTCTGAACAATTTGGAATAAATTTTCTTTGGAAAATTGACGATGCCTAAGAATTCTCTAAGTTGTCTTCTTGTCACTGGTCGAGGAAATTCAATCACTTTTTAAATGTACTCAGGAGCTTTCCTGAATCCCTTTTCTACTGAAAACATGGCCAAGAAACCGCACTTCAGGCTTGAACCACTGGCATTTCATTGGGTTTAATCTTTATCCCTGCCCTTTCAAGAGTTCCAAGGACCTTCTTCATTAACTTTAGGTGAGAGTCAAAATCTGAATCCATCATTAGTAAATCGTCAATATAAATAATTACTTTATTTCTTGAAAATTCCTTTAAAATTTCCTGCATGCCTCTTTGGAAAGCTGCCGGGGCATTAACTAAGCCAAAACATAACTTCCTAAATTGGTAGTGTCCCTTTGAGGTTGAGAAAGCGGTGTATGGTCTACTATCTTTTTCTAAATCCAACTGGTAATAACTCTTTACCATATCCAAACAAGAGAAGAAATTTTTTCCGTGCAAACTGAAAACTGTGTCCGTTAGGTTAGGAATTGGGAATTTCTGGGGTATGGTAACTCGATTTAATCTACGGTAGTCAAGGCACATTCTTAAACTACCGTCCTTCTTTCGAACTGGTACAATGGGTGAATTCCAAGGTGATATGCTTGGCTCAATTATATCCTTGAGTAGAAGTTCCTCGCACTGTCCTTCAATTTCCCTAGCAATTATCTCTGAAAATCGTCTGGTCTTTTGACATATGGGCGTATCATCAAACAACTCTATTCTGTGTGGTGTCATTGAGGCATTTCCCATATCAAAATCCCCCTTACTAAGAACCCCCCTGACAGAGTAAACCATTTCAACTACTTCATCCTTCTGTTGTCGAGTAAGGTCGTCTCCAAGATCCAGCATTGATCTAATCTTCTCTTCTCCATAGGCAGCAAATATCTTCCAAGCTTTCGTTACATTCCGAAATGTTCACTACCATTGCCAAATTACCCACCTCTTGGTCAGCTACCACCTTAACAGCATTTTCTGACATCTCTGTTCACATTGACAGCTAACACTTGTATCTTTCTTTTATCAACGTAACCTGGAAAGAAATTAACATTTTCAACATTTGGTTCAAAAAATAATTCATACTCTGTCTTCGTGTCACAAATGTTGCAGAATTCCATTTCCTTCAGTAACTGTGAATGTGCAGTATGCAATTTTACCTTTTCTATTAAACTGGGTTTAAAAATCCCTTTCTCACAAGTCAAGCATGGTACTCCACGAAAAAATCTGGTACATGGCTCTCCTTCGGAACCCAAATAAATGCATACCATTGAACCGTCATTGTAAACGCGTGTTATTCTTTCTTTTGCTAAATCTATTCTTTAATTTATTTTGACGACAAAAGTTCCCACCTAAAATAATAGGGTGCTCGCAATTACCCAAAACATGGAAAACAGATTCCTCGAAACTTATACCATGGATCCTTAAAGGCAACACAACATTTCCCAGAGTCTTTAAAATGTTTGCAGAACCTGCACCTTTAATATACATTGCACTCAAAAAATCGTGCTCTATTCCTAAAGATTGAAGCACCTCTTCAGAAACCAAACCATGTTCTGCTCCAGAATCCAAAATTGTTTTAAATATTTTCCCATTTATCTCCACATCAATGTACAACAATTCCATTGGTCTTAGCACATGACCTTTAAATGGCTTAGAAGACACCAAGACTGTTGACCTGTCACTTATATACACATGATCCCGATTCACTTGTTCATCATGTCTTTATTTTCATCAGTATCACAATTGCTTTGTGAGGCATTCCCAATTTTACTCTCATTTTCTTTTCCATTTTCCATATTTACATTCTCTAAATGCAAATCTGTTACATTTCCATATTCTTTATCGTTATCTTGGTCTAGTTTAAAAGTAACCTTTCGAGATCTCCCTTTCCTTTGCTCCTTTGGTTTTTCATAGGGGGTAACTAATTGCTCCGTGTTCCCCCCTCGTAACTCGGAGCGTTTACATTTAATGCCTGAGCCACGTCAGTAGATTGAGACCTTCCAATCAACCGAAAGTCTCCATGTGAAGCACTAACAACACGTGGCTCTTGATTATAAATACCTTGAAGCTGGCCAACTACTCTCTTAACAATATCTTCAGACAGCTTTGCCAAACAATCTTCGGTAACATAGTTTCTACCATCAACTTGTGTCTTTGTTGCTTTCTTTTCCATAATTGGGGCAATTCTGCTTAAAATGTCCTTTTACACCACAACTGTGACAAACCTTATCACTCCTTGTCTTGTAATCTTGACATTCCCTCATCAAATGTTTATTACTCCCGCATATCAAGCACAATTTCAGTCGTCTTCTACAATGATCATAATCATGACCAGGTTTTTCACAATGACTACAAATCATTAACGGGGTTTCCTCAGTTCTTTTCATTTTAACAGTTGCCTGCTTTAAAACATCACTGTACTTTACTTTACCTTGAATACTCTCCCTCCTGTTTTCCTGCTGCATAAACACCTCTACTGGAAGTGAGGTAGATGGTCTTTCTCGAAAACTCCTATTGTAATCATCATCGCTACTTTCATCTTCAATTAACATTTCTGTAACAATTTCCCATTCAGATTTACGATTTCCACTACCAGTAAAATTTACATAATTCTGCTAAAATATAAACAAATATTTACTCTTATCAACTAAAAATATACAATTTGAAATAAATAACTTTAGCACAACTTTACAATTTCAGTTAACGGAAATAATGTAATTTTATTTAAAAAAAAAAAAACTTTTAATTTTCTTTGAAACCAACCTATCAATCCGAGAAGAACAGGAAAGTCACTAAATAAATCCCAATCCTCAATAATAAAAAATGGTGTTGTCAGAAGACTAAGTAAATTCAACCAATCTATATATATATATATATATATATATATATATATATATATATATATATATATATATATATATATATATATATATATATATATATATATATATATATATAAACACTATAACAGTGTAAAATTATAGACAGTATAACACCCCACAGGAAATAAAAAACAAAAATTAAAATTGGAGCAAGGCTTTCGAAGGGATAGCCACCCTTCCTCTTTCAGGCTCTAGTTTAATAAACTAGAGCCTGAAAGAGGAAGGGTGGCTATCCCTTCGAAAGCCTTGCTCCAATTTTAATTTTTGTTTTTATTTCCTGTGGGTGTTATACTGTCTACAATATATATACTATATATATATATATATATATATATATATATATATATATATATATATATATATATATATATATATATATATATATATATATATATATATATATATATATATATATATATATATATATATATATATATATATATATATATATTTTTTTTTTTTTTTTTTTTTTTTTTTTTTTTTTTTTTTTTTTTTATGCATCACACCGTATCCCGCTGATGCAGGGTGGCGTCAAATTTCGATTTATTTAATTTTGTTTTATGAAAATATTTTTAAATTTTTTTTAAAAATAAATCTATTATTTAAAGGTCGAAAAATAATTTTTTTCCTACAATTCTACAGCGTACTCTAAACAATCCTTCCAATTTTCTTCTCCTCTTCTCTTCTCTACTCTTCTCTTCTTTTCTCTTCACTTTCTTCTCTACTCTACTCTACTCTTCTCTTCTCTTCTCTTCCAACTGATTCTTCTATCTTTTCTTTTCCCTTCTGGTTTAAGCACCTCCACTCACGACGAAAGCCAAATCATATATATATATATATATATATATATATATATATATATATATATATATATATATATATATATATATATATATATATATATATATATATATATATATATATATATATATATATATATATATATATATATATATATATATATATATATATATATATATATATATATATATATATATATATATATATATATATATATATATATATATATATATATATATATATATATATATATATATATATATATATATATATATATATATATATATATATATATATATATATATATATATATATATATATTATATATATATATATATATTCTCCTTGAGATTATGGAGTCTAGGCTTTTCATCTCATCAACTCTCCTGCTCTTTCTAACTCACTCCAATATCTTACTGCCCGTCGAATTGTTGTGTCACCCTCTCTTTACTAACGCTATTGCAAAGGGCACTGCTATTCTGAATTCTCTCGTTATTTACTTCCTCCATTGAGAGGAGCTCGTGTGACGCGCCATTTTACACAGTCTCTTCCTTTCTCTGTCCAACTCTCCGACCCTAGACTTAACCGCTATGATCAATCTTACATATACTCTTCTGGTAAAATTTGGTAAAATTTGGTAGTCTTCCGACCTTTGCCCACCGGAGGTATACATTATATATATATATATATATATATATATATATATATATATATATATATATATATATATATATATATATATATATATATATATATATATATATATATATATATATATATATATATATATATATATATATATATATATATATATATATATATATATATATATATATATTATTTTTTTTTTTTTTTTTTTTTTTATATCACCTCTGGTGGGCAAAGGCCAGAGGCCTACCAAAATTCCACCAGAGTTGGGAAAAAGACGGAAGTCTGGTCAAACTAAAGGCCGACATGTCCCGATACACGACGTTTGAAGGTGTGTAAGTCATAGGAAGTTGGGAAAATAGATGAAGGAATTGTGTTCCAGACTTTACCAGTAGAGTAAATGTAAGATTGAGCATAGAGGTTAAGTCTGGGGTCAGAGAGTTGGACAGAGAAAGGATGAGACTGTGTAGAAAGACGAGTCGCACGAACCCTTCTTAATGGAGGAGGTATGCGACGAGAGAGTTCAGAAGAGCAGTGTCCATTGTAATAGCGATAGTAAAGAGAGAGTGACGCAACAATTCGACGGGCAGAAAGAGATTGAAGAGAGTTAGTAAGAGCAGGAGAGTTGATGAGACGAAATGCCCTAGACTCCACCTTCTCTAGGAGAGCTGTATGTGTGGAACCACCCCAGATATGTGAAGCATACTCCATACAGGGGCGAACAACACCCCTATACTGAGCAAGCAACTGGGGTGGAGTGAAGAAATACTGAAGGCGCCTCAGAACACCCAACCTCTTAGAAGCCTGTTTAGAAAGAGAGGTAATGTGATCTTTCCAGGAAAGATCACGAGAAAAGGAAACACCGAGAATATTAAGAACAGATGAAGGTCTGAGTTGAGTGTTTTCGAAGAAGATATCATAGTTGTGTGGAAGATTGTGTCGAGTGGAGAGATGGAGGAATTGAGTTTTGGTGGCATTGAAAACAACCATGTTCTCTCTGCCCCAATTAGAAATACGAGATAGATCAGAGGTCAGCTGCTCCAAGGCAACCCTCCTTGCGTCTAGTAACTGTTGTTGAGAGGGGCGCCTTTCAAATTGAAAAGAGTAATGAAGGGTGGAGTCATCAGCATAGGAGTGGATAGGAGATGAAGTAACAGAGAGAAGATCATTAATGAATAGTAGAAAAAGTGTTGGGGGATAGGACAGATCCTTGAGGAACACCACTATTAATAGATTTAAAAGAAGAGCGGTGGCCGTCTACAACAGCTGCTATAGAACGACCGGAAAGGAAATCAGAGAGAAGGTCACAGAGAGAAGGATAGATTCCGAAAGAGGGAAGTTTGGAAATCAAAGCTTTGTGCCAGACTCTATCGAAAGCTTTCGATATGTCTAGCGCAACAGCAAAAGATTCACCGAAATGCCGAAGAGCGGAGGACCAAGAGTCAGAGAGAAGGGAAAGGAGATCACCAGTAGAGCGTTTCTTACGAAAGCCATACTGGCGATCAGAGATAAGATTAGAAGAATTGAGATGTTTCCAAATCTTCCTGTTAAGGATAGATTCGAAAACTTTAGAAAGAACGGAGGTTAAAGAAATTGGACAATAGTTAGAGGGCTGAGAGGGGTCCCCCTTTTTCGGCACAGGCTGAATGAGCGCACGTTTCCAGCAAGAAGGGAAGGTTGAAGTAGAAAGACAATATATATATATATATATATATATATATATATATATATATATATATATATATATATATATATATATATATATATATATATATATATATATATATATATATATATATATATATATATATATATATATATATATATATATATATATATATATATATATATATATATATATATATATATATATATATATATATATATATATATATATATATATATATATATATATATATATATATATATATATATATATATATATATATATATATATATATATATATATATATATATATATATATATATATATATATATATATATATATATATATATATATATATATATATATATATATATATATATATATATAAATTAAATTTAGGACAAATTCATATCTACTTTCCTATCAGATTCTATGCAGAGAAGTTTGTGTTACAATATTTATTGCACGCTCATTCCTTGGCTGTGGTATGGAATTTTATTGAAAAACTGAAAAGCTCTTTCAGTGGTATTCTGAGCCTGTGCTTGAATTTTGTCACTAACAGCTAACTCCCTGATCGATTTTCGGTCAGCTTTTATCATTCCTAGTAATATATTTTCAAATTGCGCAAAATGGGAAGTTTTGTTAAAGTGTATGTTTCAGAATCACTGCATATTTTTTATCTGCTCCCTTAAGAATATTCATTAAATATCAAAAATTATGACTCGATCAATTGCCTACTGATGACTCTTTATCCAGAACTAGCCTGGAGCATAAATTTGCATTACAATATTTCCTAGGTCATCAAGAGTTTTTCCTTGAGCTCTGTGTGGATACATATAGGACTTAATATTCGATTGGCTGTTATTAGCCATCTGGAATGATGAAGTGCACCAGGCGATTTACTTGCTAATGATGGGGACACATGTCCATGTTTTGTCTAATTCATATTTTATAAAGATATTTTTGGTCTGTACTGAGTTTCATAACAATATCTTCGGCGATCTGTGTAATTTTGGAATGTACCGGAAGAAAGCTAACTATATAACATTTAGTTAAATCTTTTTGAATTTCATGCCCAATGTTGCCTTGAAAGGTACATTGTCTTGATGGTTTCCCATATTATTTGAAAAACATGCCTGAATGGGTGCTCATTAGCATGGAAGGAAAATTAGTCACTTTATAGGTCTTTCAAGATATATTTCAGTCAGTCTGAGCACTCCGCCCACTTTATCAGTGTTAACTGGAACACCATCGCATAGGAGAGCTTTAAGATAATCTATACTATCAGAATCTATTAGAAAACCTTAAATTTCCTCAGAAATACAGCGAGCTGTTCCATTATCTGGAGTAACATGAGTCAGGTTTATATTACATGTTTTTTTTTACACTGTCATGTCGCCGTGGGTCCAAGAAACCCAAGGATCTTCCTCGGAAGATCCTACTGACAGGACGAAAGTCCTACCTGGGGTATGGTGAAAAAAAAAAACAAAAAAAAAAAGCATAGTGTTCTTCGTGTTCCATTCCTTCTTCAGTTTTTATACTGTATTTTCTACCATCAATTTCTCGAAGATAATCATCATCATTATTACAATCTTAAATTTCCATTCTCTCCTCTTCAGTAACTTCAACGACTTTTATGCTAGTTGAGGGGACACTATTATCTATATTAATGATACTTCCTCTGCCCCTACCAACGCTTTTACTAGTGTGACTTGCTAGCCACTCCATCCTAAATTAAGTTCTTATTCTGTCACTAGTCGTTGCCCAATCAATTAGTCCAAGTTGATTTCGACTTTCATTCTGTCCCACAAAAGATTCCCATTCAATCATTAGGATTTTATCTTTACTCCTACAGTTTTTTCTTGATATTTTCTTTTCAAAGCAATTTCAAGTAAAAATGTCAAACATTGAATCGAATGTCTTTACTTCCTCGTAGAACTCATCATTCCTTCTGGTATTTGGGGTTTTATTTATATTTAAAGCTGTTAGCACAGGCATTTCAGCCTTTAGCCATACACCATTCAATTTAATGTGGGGGAAGGAGAAGTTACCCAAAACACTTATCATATCACTTACAACTATTTTAATGCAATCTTTAGAGGTTGCCAATCCTTATGTGGCGACCTGTTCCCTCTTAGTAATAAATAGAGAGTATCTGTAAAAGTCTGCTTTCGAAGGAGTCATCGCGGGTGGAAATTCACATGGCTGACCAAACAAAGAATTAAAATTATTACCTCTTGTAGCTATTATATAAAAATATATATTCAATAATTTTTAAAGCAGAACCTGAAAATAGTGAATAAATAGATATTTTATATAAAATAATATTAATATATTTTATATAATAATTATATAATATATAAAAATATTTAATTATACATATTAATAAATACATATAATATATTGTACACAAGATATTTGAGTTACACGTATATCACAAAAATACCACAAACACATGTTATTGTTAGTTATTAATTAAATTATCACTACATGATATATAATATATATATATATATTATATATATATATATATAATATATATATATATATATATATATATATATATATATATATATATATATATATATATATATATATATATATATATATATATATATATATATATATATATATATATATATATATATATATATATATATATATATATATATATATATATATATATATATATATATATATATATATATATATATATATATATATATATATATATAATATATATATATATATATATATATATATATATATATAATATATATAATATATATATATATATATATATATATATATATATATATATATATATATATATATATATATATATATATATATATATATATATATATATATATTATGATCACAATCGACCATAAAACAAGTACATATTAGTATTCTGTCTGTTTTTAACATTATCAATAAACCATTGATTGATATAATACAAAAAATGCTTACTGAAAACAAAATTTCAAAATATTACAACTCAACAAATTGAATCTAATAAAATTTCATTAAATTGTAGCTCGATTTGAACTGAAAGTGTGAGTGTGTTCATGTGTGAAACTGTGCGACTTCGGGTACCTGTGTTTAGAACATTACATACAGTATTGAATCTATTATTTAGTTGGCAGATTTTTCAGAGTAGAATTTTAAGACTAGATTTAAAAAAAAAAAAATATCTCTATTTCCATCAAAATGGGGGGATCGAGTACAAGGGGCATGAATAGTCTCACAACTGCAATATCTCACACAGTGTCAAATCATTATGTTGAAGTGCCCACATAGTGTTAAATTTATAAATTTGACAAAAGTATTAGTTTCGACCAGGCCCTATATATATATATATATATATATATATATATATATATATATATATATATATATATATATATATATATATATATATATATATAATATAAATTGTTTACCAATTATGATGATGGGTCGATTAACGAAGCATGATCTTTCACTCTTCTTAAAAAGGCAAACTCTTTCGGAAAAGATTCTTCCTGCATTCTTTTTAGGCAGTATATTCGAGCTCTGAAATCACAATCAATGTTGATTCCTCTAGAAAGGCTGAAAAATTATATAAAAGAGCACAAACGGAAAAAAGAACATTTAAATTAGAAAAATTTTTAAATTTAAAAACAGGAAGATTAGTATTTACATTGACAGTCCTAAACACTAGATTATATTCTCTGCTTTCCCATCTATAATCAGGCCAGTATATGGGTGCGCAATCCAGCCATTCGGGTCCATGCTGCCAAAATGATAAATTTTTTCGAAACTCAGCTATATTCAATCCTCTGGTGAGTAGGTCGGCTGGGTTTTCTTCTGACCTCACGAAACGAAATTCAGGAATTAGATTATGGTCTTCTTTTAATGAAGAAACCATTTTTTTAATATCTTGTATTCTTATTCTTTATGAATACACTTTTGTTTTTTCTTCCCCCACGTAGTATCCAGGCCAAAGACACTTGTGAATCCGAAAATATATTTAAAGTTTTAAACTTCTGAATCTTGAAAGCATCCTAGAACTTGAGGTAAGCATTTCAATGCCAAAAAAAACTGATAAAAGCTCCAAGCATGGCAGTGTTCTCCCTTTCAAAGGAGCGACTTTTCCCTTAGACCAAAGAATGCTGGGTGCTTTGGTGCTTGAAGATACATACATTACGAAGCCATAGCATGAAGAACTTGCGTCACAAAAAATGTTAAGCGACAAGTTGGAGCCCTCGGTCTCAAAACAAGATCTTTCGAAAGTAATTTCTTTCAAAGAAATTAAATCTAGACGCAACTTTTCCCATAAGGTCTTCAATTCTTTCGTTGATTTCATCGTCCCAACTCATTTCCTGTTCCCACGTCTTCCTCATGAGAATACGCCCACGTATTGTAACTGGAAGAAACAGTGATAAGGGGTCGAAAACTTTAGATATTTGAGAGAGAAGTTGACGTTTCGAATTGGCCGAGTTTATTTCAAAATCACTCAATCTGATAGTGTCAGATGAGGTGTCGAAAAGATATCCCAAAACTCTTTCTTCTGAGCTTTGGTGTTTTGCTAATTTTTGGTTAGCCTCGAAAATTTCTTTTAGTTCGTGGATTATTTGAATTCCAACTGCATAAATCGAATCCACCTTCACACATTCTTGAAGTGGTCTGACAAAAGATTTCTTTTAAATTGTCAATAGAAGAGTTGGAATATATAAAATTATCCATATATAAATTATTTTCCAATAAGTAAGAACAGAGATCTGGGGGATACTGTTTTGCATGGTGTCTTATAACAGCTCCCAATATATAAGGACTTACTGATAGCCCGAAAATGATAGAGGTGTAACGATAGGTATGAAGCACACCTCCTTCTTCCCAGAAGAAGCAGAATCGATTACGATCTTCATGCTTTTTAAGACGAATCTGCAAAAAAGGCTTTCGAAATGTCTGCTAGTACGACATATTTGTTTGTACGAAATTGAAGCAATAATCGAAATAAAGATGCCATCAGATCTACGCCAGGATAACAAGCCTGGTTTAAAGATGGGCTATTCCCGATGCGAAGGCTGCAATTAAAGACAGGGCGAATTTTCGTTGTGACTTGTTCTGCAGTCTTAATAACAGGCCTATGAGGGATCCAAATGTATCGATGAAAATCTTTTGGAGACACATGGACGGGCTCGATGATGCCATCAGCCAGGTATTGACGAAATATGTCTCCATATGCCGAAATGAGACCTTGGTTATGAAGTTTTTGTGTTACACGATGAAGAGCAGCTAATGCTACCTGATGATTTGAAGGCACAGCTTTCAATATTTCTTCATACCATGGGATCTCAACATGATACTTACCTTCCTTATATTCTATACTCTCATGGAATCTACGTTCGAAGATGGTATCGATGGAACCTTGGTCGGCTTCTTCGTTTATTCCAATGGATTCCAACTTGTAGATGTTCTCTATGCCGACATCAAGTTCCAAGTCTGAGTGAGTATGAATCAATGGGTCGAAATAGGAAGGAGACGGATCCACTATGAGATTTACGATGTTTTCGGGAATTTTTTTTGACAGATTTGAGAAGAGAAGGAGAAAACAAGC
>SEYY01024826.1:0-5000 GCA_009176605.1 Armadillidium nasatum | reverse complement strand
CGTTTCTATGACATCATAATCACATGGATGATATTTCTTCCGTAGCCAACCAATACCCAAATCCTGATTTTTCTTGATTTTGATTCATTCTCGAAATTTTGAACACATACCCTCTTCACCGCATCCATCCTATTTTTCCTTCATTGATGACGTCATCAGCAGGTGACATTCCATTTACCAACACATTCCAAGATTTAAATCATCAACTATTTTCATCTTGGATAACATCACATTTCCCCCTATTATATATTTGTAACTTAAAATAATTTTATTTATGCAGAAGTGTACACATATCCCGTGAGAAATTTTAAAACAGGGAATGACACGAATGTTTAATCATTCATAAAATAGTAAATCATCAGGTATATTTTTTCTCATAGCACATTATATTCGTATACTCAGAGTATCTGAACCTGATTTGAACTTGTGATGTCCCACTATATCTTCATAATCCTCATAATGCCATGGTCAAATTTAAATAAAATTCATGCTTTCACATTACATATATGCGCAGTATTTTTATTACAAATTTTAGAGATATTTCAGAATAAAATTTGTCAACACTGTATATTTACAAATATCTAACATCATATTTTTAAATGCGAATGTAAATATTGTGACGTCATACATTTTCTTTATTACTTTGTATTTGAGTTATTATAATCATATGATTTTGTTTGTAACGTCATGATCATAAATTATTGTGACTCATACCTATTCCTTGAACGTGTTGCTTTCAAGTCCTGACCTGCATTACAGATTGTAGAATTATTTTATTTTTCTTAACTAAGTGACATGATTGCATAAAATATTTCCCAATATTTAACATGCTTTTATATTTACTGGATGCAAGTGCAAGATGATCATGGGTCTATGACGTCATAACAACATGGTTGTTTGTATCTTATCGAAGCAATTACTGATATTTCATGTTTTTAACTTACAACATTAGCATACTGTTATTCACCTTAACTCCCTATAACCAAGGTCCTAAGGTTGAAAATATATCTATGACGTCATAACCACATGGTCAAAGTATGTATCATAGCCAATCAATTCCTGATATTTCACGTTTATGACTTGCTTCAATTACATTTACTGTATAACCACATGTTTATCGTATCTGCACCAAATGTTTAATATCCACAACATATTCTATAACAATGGTAAATATATTTAAAAATAAAAATTCTCCTTTCACTCTTGCTAATTTTCATTCAGCTACAAATCGTTGCAGGGAATTTCTTCGACAGACTAAGCGTACTTTCATTAAAAGGAAGTGCGCTAACCTCCATGGTTCTCCTACTGATAAAAATTTGTCAAAGATATCTCTAAAAACTTCTGTAAATCTGCCTTTCTTCCTCCTATTCGCTCTGATGGTTCTGTAGCTAATATTCTCTCTCAAAAGGCTAATCTCTTCGGCTTCCTTTTCTCACCTAATTACACTTTTCACGATTCTGGAATCCCTCCTCCTACTCCTCTCAGGCTTCACATGTCTCAACCTGTGATTTCTTATGATCGGGTGCACGGGATCCTAAAATCTATGAACGTCAGGAAGGCCAGTCCCTCGCGTTCTGAGTGACTGTCCCTTCGAGTTAGCGCCTGTCCTCGTTCAGCTCTACTCTCTATGCCTTAATGCTAGTACTTTTCCTAAATGCTGGTAGCGGGCATTTGTTCAGCCGAAACCGTAAAAAGGTAGCCGCTCTGATCCTTCTAACTATTATACTATAGCTCTCATTTGTGTCTGTCTAAAATTTTTGAAACTCTCCTAAACTCTCATTTCCTGGATAATTTTTACCCTCATTCTCATCTCTCACATTTGGGGAGGCTATGGCTCCTCCTCTCTTCTAGATAGGGTCGAGTCTAAAGCTAAAAGATTAACTAACTGTTCCCTATTTTCAAACTCTCTTGATCCCCTATCTCTGCACCGTAACATTGGCGCACTACCTCTTTTCTATAGGTACTACAATGGCAAGTGCTCGAAGGAATTGGCCTCTCGCATTCCTCCATCGTTGCGTCGTTCTCGTTGCACAAGGGGTGCCCTGCTTTCGCACGAATTTTGTGTGTAAGGTACCCCAGGCTAATCCGTTGTGGTACCTCCTTCTTTCCAGCCACCTTTGTTCTGTGAAACTCTCTACCATCATCTATTTTTTCCTCCTGTATTTAATCTTCCACTCTTTAAGGCTTCAATCTGTGAACACCTGAGAGATGTGCGTTAATTCTGTGTTTGAATGAGTTTCCTTTATCTTGTGTATGCCTCCTCCTTGAAAAGGGCTCTTCCAGTTATATATATATATATATAATATATATATATATATATATATATATATATATAGTTATATAATTATAATATTATATTATATTAATATATATATATATATATATATATATATATATATATATATATATATATATATATATATATATATATATATATATATATTATATATATAAATATATATATATATATATATTATATATATATATATATATATATATATATATATATATATATATATATATATATATATATATATATATATATATATATATATATATATATATATATATATATATATATATATATATATATATATATATATATATATATATATAATATATATATATATATATATATATATATATATATATATATATATATATATATATATATATTATATATATATATATATATATATATATATATATATATATATATATATATATATATATAATATATATATATATATATATTATATATATATATATATATATATATATATATATTATATATATATATATATATATATATATATATATATATATATATATATATATATATATAAGCGTTTATTCCTACATTACCATTATAAACCAAAAACAAAAATGACGAAATTTAAAGCTGCCTCGGAGAAGCTTTGAGAGGCAGCATCCAAAGAATGCTCCTCATCCACCCTCACCCTATCATAACTTTGGAATTGGCGGTCTCCTATGATGGGGATGGTGTCGCCAGGACCCCACGTTTGGCTTCCCACAGTGCAACGGTCTTCTTTTTTCATTAATTTCTTCAACATTCGCGGCATTTTTAATAATTTCCCCTTTTTCAAACACCATCTCTCTTCTTCTAAAACTCATCTCTTATCCTTAACCGAAACTTACGTGCTTTAGTATGCAGAGTGCAAACCTTATTCTGTTACTTTTTACTGTCTCTATCCTCAATTTTCAGCCAATTTCGGATTTTGCGCATATGTTCGGAACGATGTTATTTCCTCTCGTTTCTCTAATTTTGAGTCTACTGAATTCTCAACTTTATGACTTAAGCTCTCTTGTAATTCAACTACTAAATTTATTTGTTCTGTCTATTTATCTCCTAATTCTACTGACTATAAAAAACACTTCGACTATTTGAACTCTAAAATAGAGCACATTTTTCCTTCTTCTCTTTTCTCTGAAATCATCATTTTAAGAGATTTCAATGTTCATCACCACAAAGGTTTTCGTCTAGTTTTCATAATCCAGCTGGTAAACTCGCCTACGTCTTTTCTATAAAGAATAACCTTGAGAAGTTGGTGAAACTCCCTACCCATATCACTGACCGTCTTGGTGATGAACCCAACACACTTGATTATTTCTTACATTCTTTTCCTTCTCTTTATATCGTTAATTAAACCCTTTCCTCCCCTGGGTTCATCCGATCACCTTCTTATCTCTGTATCATGTTCTGTTTCTTCAATTCTTCTGCAATAACGGCCCCCTCCTTCGGCGAGGAGACGTTTCTGGCATTTCGGTGCTACTAACTGGTCTGACTTGTGGTTGTACTTCACTGATTTCATATGGAATGATTACTGCGCTCGTGAGAGGGGTCCTTCGGAGTGTGTTGAGTGCATAACCGAGGTGATTTTCTCTGGCATGGAGGAGTCCAATCCATATTCTTTCCCTTCTACTAAACCTAACAAACCTTGGTTTAACTCTACTTGTTCTCGTGCTATCCACCGTAGGCATTCTACCTTCAGAGATTACCGTCGTCTTCAAACTCCTATAATTCATTAAACTAATTTTTCATCCCGGAATAGTGCAAAATCTATTCTTCGAGATACCAAGAACCCTTTCTAAGTCGTAAATGCAATAACCTTTCTGATTTTTCTTCATCTCGATCTTTCTGGCATTTTGCAAAAAATGTCGAATCTAACTTTGCTTATTCTTTTTTCCCTCCTCTAGTTTCTTTGATGCCACAACTTCCATTTTACCTTCTACTAAAGCTG
The DNA here is from genome assembly GCA_009176605.1 of Armadillidium nasatum. Classification (NCBI taxonomy): domain Eukaryota; kingdom Metazoa; phylum Arthropoda; class Malacostraca; order Isopoda; family Armadillidiidae; genus Armadillidium; species Armadillidium nasatum. The sequence continues at coordinate 738 of SEYY01024826.1, read as the reverse complement.
AACTCTTCTCCCAGACTTTTGCCTCTAACTCTTCCTTAGACAATTCTGAAGCTATTTCTTCTTCTTCAACCCCTCCAACTATATATATCATATATATATATATATATATATATATATATATATATATATATATATATATATATATATTATATATTATATATATATATATATATATATATATATATATATATATATATATATATATATATATATATATATATATATATATATATATATATATATATATATATATATATATATATATATATATATATATATATATATATATATATATATATATATATATATATAATATATATATATATATATATATATATATATATATATATATATATATATATATATATATATATATATACATATATATATATAATATATATATATATATATATATATATATATATATAATATATATATATATATATATATATATATATATATATATAATATATATAATATATATATATATATATATATATATATATATATATATATATATATATATATATATATATATATATATATATATATATATATATATATATATATATATATATATACAAATAGATGAATCGCATACCATATTTTCTCATTTGCTAATGCAAATGCAGAGGTGCAATTTTCGTCAAATGCGGTTGCAGAGGCTTATGCGGATGTATAATTTTCGCAACTAAGGATGCGGATGTGGATTGCAATTTTCGTAAGTGCTGATGAGGG
>SEYY01024825.1:7500-32500 GCA_009176605.1 Armadillidium nasatum | reverse complement strand
AAATTATCAAAATAAAATTAAATTTGATCTGACATATTGCAAACTTTGTCACATGTTAAATTAAAAATAAAAAAATATAATAAAAAAAAAAAAAAAAAAAAAAAAAAAAAAAAAAAAAAAAAAAAAAAAAAAAAAAAAAAAAAAAAAAAAAACAAAAAAAAAAATAAAAAATTTGAGCAATTGAGTAAATAAGAAAACTTTAATATCATTTAGAAGAAATCCAAAGCAAAAAGGTAATATATCTCTTCTCCTAACTCAAACTCAAAAAGCTAAATTTTTAAAAGATATACCATTTAATTTAAAATTAAGTAAATCACAAGTAACAGCTTTAGCAAAACACGGAGGATTTTTAATAACGCTTCCAACGTTATTAGCGGCTGCAAGTGCAATCGGTTCTCTTGCTGGTGGACCTAGTGCTATAGCAAAGACTAAATAATAAAAAACAGGAAATAAAAACACTTAAAGAACTGGAGAGACATAATCGTAAATTATAAGGAAAAGGTCTTTCTTTAGCTCCTAGCCCTCGTCGAAAAACTGGCGAGGGGATGTTTTTAAAACCATACAAAAGATGAATATTCCGATGAAAGCATTGAGTCAATATGATCTTATGATATTATGTTAATGAACTTAAAATTCCAAACTTTAAAGGAATTTATATGAGAGATCGCTCTTTTCAAAAATATCTAATAAAAAGGAATGTGGAATATTAAATTTAGATTCAATTGAAGGTTCTGCAACTCACTGGTCATGTTGGTTTTAGAAATTGCATTAATTTATGCTATTTCGATTCATTCGATGTTGAACCTCAGAAAGAATCTGAAAATTATATTCAATGTGATATTGTGTATTTAGCATATCAAATACAAAAATTTAATGAAGTTAAGAAGGTATTATTTTGTGTTTCTTTATTCTTTTCGGGGAACTAACTGTATTGAAAATAAAATTTCACTCTATTATTAAAATAACATTTTTTTCTCTATAATAAATGAATTTTAAAATCTTTGAAAGTGGACTTGAAAGAGCACAAGGACGTCGAGGATTTCAAGGACCTCCAGGACCTCCGTATTTAGGATTTAATTTAGATGATGAAGGTAATTTTATTATTGAAAATAAAAATTGGCGAATGTTGCAGGTCCAGAAGAGGAAATGATGTTACAACGAAAATTTATACAGATAATTTAGTTACCGAAATAAAGAGAAAAATCAAAATACGAGTAACGTTTTAAAAAAATATATTAAATCCTACAAAGGCTTATGCATTAGTATTATCAGATTGAATTTTAAAATAAGAATCTGATGGAAATAAAATAAATATCGTTTATTAGTTTTTTCTAGTAATAAAATTTATTAATCCTTTGAAATAAATAAAACTTTAACACAATTAAATTTGTTTAAGAATTAAAGCTCAACTGTTTGATTTTCATTATAACGTTTTGTCAAAAGATGGGTTTGAAAGCGTTTTAAAAACAATTAATAATCAGATTTCAGGGCTGGATAAAAATAAGAATACCTTACAAGTTAAAAAAGAAATATGTACCTATGAAATAATTTTTCAAACCAATTCAAAATTAGAATCGGGAAAAGTTTCCATTCGTATTCGAAGAAGAACTGGCTAGGTTACGCCATATGAAGGATTTATAGATTCAATTACATTGACATCTAAATTTAAATTTAAAGATTTAGATATAAGTAAAAATGGTGATACAAACCCTACAATTAATAGAATCAAAAACACATTCGTCTTAAATGAAGGTGACATTATAAATTTTCAATCTGTAAGTGATACAAGCAATTAAAAATCAACGTATACTATTCGTGTTTCTAAAATACAATTTATAGGAAATCTAAATAACTATTTCGAAGGAAATATATTGGGAGATGACCTCATTAATGGTAAAATTATTATAAGTAACTGCTCTGGAGATGAGCCAATTGAGGATAAACATATTAGGACAAAAAAAATATATTTGAAAAGATAGAAAATTTGTAGCGGTGTACCTATGGATGAGATGGAGAAATAAAAATGGAAAAGGGAGAAGAAATTGTATAAAGAGGAAAGAGAGAGGAATGAGATAAGAAATGAGATAGGGATATCTCTGGAAGTGAGAGAGATGGAAAAGAGAGAGATATGAGGAAATAAAAAATAAAATTTATTGATTATTAATATTATAAATTCAAATAGTATATTTGTAAGAAATAGTAGGAAACATAATTTCAAAAAAGGTAAAATATATATAAAAAATTATATATAATACACTTCTATTAATTTGAGGAAATTTATTTCTTTTTCTCTATGATAAATAGATGGAAAACAAATCAGAACTTTTAAAAATTAATAATTATTCAACTAATTACGTCCAAACCACAAAATTATCAAATTTAATTGCAGAAGTGTCTTATAAGGTTATTGAATTTAGAAAAATAAAAACAATATATGGACAGGCAATCTTTGCAATCCTACGTGTTGGAGAGGATGAGGTAACTGATGTATTTCATCCAAGAAGATAGGTAAATCTCTTAAATAATGAGCAAATTAAATTTCTCAATGAAAGTGTTATTTAAAATGTAATATATTCTAGGAATTATCATCAAGTTAAATTTCGTAAGAAATTCCTAAACTTTTTTTCTCTGTAATAAATGAAGAACGTTCAAAATCTTTCTAAAATTAATGGAGTAAACGCTGATAGAATACTAGAATCTCATATACACTTTTCCTAGAAATGATATCAAAGAATTAGATCTTTTAAATAAATTTCTTAACTACATACCCTTTCTAAAAGCAATGATAAAGGTAGTTCATGAACTAATAAATGAAATAATATTCGAAAATGTTAATAATTCAGACTAATTATTTAAAAAGTAATTTGAAATAAATGTTTCAAAGAAAAAATATAAATAATTATATATATAATACGTATATCCTTTTTAATTAATCAAATTCCAATTTTTAATTCTGCATATCTTCTCAAATACTTCCTCGTAAACATTTTAGGTTTTCTCCACATGTGAAAAAATTTCTTATGATTTGATATATCACAATTTTTATAAATTATGTGAAGTAAATTGGAAAGTTTATAATGAACATTTAAAGATTTTTATTCCTATTTCAACAATTTACCTGCTGATATACTTGTTCCAATTGGTCATTAAAATTTAATATTTTATCATAATTGTTCAATACATCTTTATTGTGTTTATATTTTGAATAATTTTCTCTAAATATATTATAGGTGAATATTTCAGTGGCTTATTATCAGTTTTTTTGTGTATATTGCGAATGATAGGTATTATAATAATTATTATTTTTATTTTTAGGATAAAAATTAACTTTCTGTATTTTCTATTTATTATTGCAATTTTCATTATAACAAAGATTGTAAAATATTTTACTACTCTCTCAAATATCTGATCTAGAATTACAATGCAAGCAAAACTGAATCTGATTATTTAAATGCGTAAACTCTTCCACTAAAATAATAAGATAACTCAATATTTATTAGAGATTTTAACATTTTAAATCAATTATTCATTGTTATTATAATTCATCACCATGTCTGGTACTCGAGGATTCCCTACTACTATTATTGATATTATTATTATAGTTGTAATTATAATAGTGGCAATTTAGACTAGTTATTTAAAAAGTAATTTGAAATAAATGCTTCAAAGGAAAGAATTTAAAAAATAATATATAATACATATATATTTATAAGATAAACTTCAGAACATCAAATAAGACTCTATCAAATTTACCCTAACTTTCTTCCAGTATTAAAAATATTTCCAACAAAAATTAATTAGCTAATTGGAATCAGGACCTGCAACATTCGCCAATTTTTATTTTCAAACAGAATTATGTATACCTACGACTGTTCAATTTTCATGGAGCTTTCTAGTTTCCAATTAATAGCTAGTACTGTTTCACCCGGGCTCGTCTATTCTAATATTATTTTCTTCATTGAAACATCCTACTTTTTATCACTTTAAGTTTTACATTCATTGGGAAAGTACTTGTACCATATTTAGCTAATTAATTTTTTGCTTTTTTAGTTAAATAGTCAACCCATTGATGTTTCTTTCCCTAAAAGAATATATAGCTAAATATCTCTGTCAGTAATCAATTGACAATTCTTAATGTTCCAAAGTTGGAAAATGTATTAAAATTATTACCATATTTCTAACTCAGTGCATTTATATAAACTATTATGTGGTTAATCAATGGATTGCAAAAGTCACTAATCTTCAAATGGTTTAATACTGTACTACTCCTAGAAAATAAACATATCTCTTATCTTTGACAGATTATAAATTCAATGTAGCATATCATTAAGGCTTTCATTTTATCATAATCTTTCTATTTCTTGGTCATAAGAGTGTATGTTGCAAATATCTTTTTCGTTAGTAAAACACTCAAGTGAGATACCTTCATATCTTTCCATTTCTCCTTATGTTTCCTTATTCTCAAATTTGATTATTCTTTTCACTAAATATTTCAGGATAGTGCTTCTGATGTGTTGAGCCATTTTTCAAGATCTTCATGAGCTCTTCCAAAATTGGAATCTTAAACTATTCTTCTGAATATGTTTTTGTGAAAGTTTTAATAAATATTTCAAGTGTCCTCTAACTTTACTTCTAATTTCTATTCTTCCTCCTTTTATTTTCTTCAAGAATGTTTTAGGAGTACTTGTACTCTTTCAGTTAATGTGAGGATTTTTTTTATTTATTTTACTTTCGCTTTTATTCCAATATAAAATTAAGCTCCTAATTAAAATTCGTTTTTTATTTATTGATCTTCCGATAACTTATATATGGGAAAGATATTATTAAAAATATGTCCTTTTGCAGTCCATAAGAGATTTTTGTTTACTGTATGTTAAAAAAAAAAGAAAATTACTTGGCAAATGTAAAATTTGTTTCCCATACCATTTAAATGTCCGTATTACAAGTTATATTACTGACTGAAGATAGGAAATTATACAAACAGGGAATGTATACAAAAGTTACATTTCACATTTCAAATTGAACGTAATATAATGCTAAAACTCTTAACTTGAAAGATGATGGTTGAACAATGTTATGGTTAATCGTTAACAGCTTTGTTATCTTCTCCCTTTAAGTTTCGATGTTTTAATAAGATTAATTTAATTCAGCGACGTCCATTGGTTTTTCAGATAGAGTAACAGGTGCTATCTTAGGTTTCCTAAAAAATAATATGTTTATTATAAAATACAAGATTCCAGTTGCACCAGCGAGGACGGCTAATATTCGATATGATAATGTATTTCCTAAAATGTCAATCATAACCCCTCCAATTAAGCTTCCAACACTTCTACCTGAAAATGAATAAAAGTTAATTTTCAAAGATAAGAACGTTATTCGTGTATTCTTAAGCAATGTATGTTTTTATATAAATCAGATATTATAATAAAATTCTTTTCTAAATCTGAGAAAAAAGATTCCATTAAATTTATGTTTCAAGCTTTAAAATGAACATGATCTGTCTTGAAATATTAAAATTTTTCCTTACCAAGGCCATAATATGTTCCACCTAATAAACCTTGCATTGAGGACATCGTAGAAGGGGTGGATAAAGTTTCAGCATACGAAATAGCGATAACATTAAAAAGAGAAGCTGTAAATGCCTCCAATGCCTCAAAGGGCATTACAAGCCAGGGGTCTTCTATTATAGTATATCCTACGGGAATAAAAACACTCCACTTATAAAGCATAATAAATTCATTTTTCATTTTATAAGGTTATAAGGAAGAAAGTTTCTTACCAACGAGACGAATGACGTAGATTAGGCAACAAATAACAAGAGTATTCACGTAACCCAATTTATTAATAAAAAAAGAAGTAATCCATAGTAATGGTATGCCAGCTATTGACCCAACAGCTACCGATATACCCATTAAGCTTCTTATCGGCCCCAAGATCTTCCAGAAGCCAAAAGATAAAAGTTTCAATGAATCCATAGCAGATTCCTGTCAGTAATATAAAATAGAAATTTCAACTACTATTATTCTTACTACTTCTACTACTACTACTACTACTACTACTAATAATAATAATAATAATAATAATAATAATAATAATAATAATAATAATAATAATAATAATAATAAGCAGCGTTGCTGAAGCCACGCCTAAACAAACTAAAAGGCTTAGGCTTGGGTAAACATCTTCGGTCGTCGCCCTCCAAAATGACCAAATAAATGGCAAATATATATACCGTAGATTTATTGCCACCGTTCAGATAATAATAAGCATTATAATAATAATAATAATAATAATAATAATAATAATAATAATAATAATAATAATAATAATATAATAATAATAATAATAATAATAATAAATAATAATATAATAATAATAATAATAATAATAATAATAATAATAATAATAATAATAATAATAATAATAATAATAATAATAATAATAATAATAATAATAATAATAATAATAATAATAATAATAATAATAATAATAATGATAACAATAATAATAACAATAATAATAATAATAATTATAATAATAATAGTAAATAATAACAATATTAATAATTATAACAAAATATTAATAAAAATGTTATGACTATTTTAACAGCAAAATAATGGAGGAAATTGTTTTTCCTAAAAAGTTACGGAATATTAATAATAATAATAATAATAATATATATGATTATAATTTCTAAATATTATTTTACTGCTGCTATTATCCTCTTTATTGCTAATTATTATTAATATTTTTAAAGTAAAAACAATTAAATATAGTTCTTAATAATTCACAGTTTATTCAGGAAATTATATATTTCAAGGCGTACAATTTTATTGTAGCTCTTATGCTATTAAATACAATGATAACAATAATAATAATAATAATAATAATAATAATAATAATAATAATAATAATAATAATAATAATAATAATAATAATAATGATAACTAATAATAATAAATTCAATATTAATATTAATAATAAAAATAATGATGACAATATGTGTAATATGAATCGTAATAATAGGGAAATCCATATAGTTTCCAAGATGAAGTGAAAATTATAATTCTGCCTCTAGTCCTAGGGACATCCTTTATTTTCCTACTTGCGCTCCTCTCTTATGTGGTGATGATTTTTATGCAAAATCTTTTGTAGACCATTCAAGAAGGTTTCAATGTTACAGAATTTTGTTGGTCAAATATTTAAGAACGTTTCGATGTTACAGAATTTTGTTGGTTAAATATTAAGTAACGTTACGATGTTAGAGAATTTTGTTAGTTAAATATTTAAGAACGTTTCGATGTTACAGAATTTTGTTGGTTAAATATTTAAGAACGTTTAAATGTTACAGAATTTTGTTGGTTAAATACTTAAAAACGTTTCGATGTTACAGAATTTTGTTGGTTAAATATTCAAGAACATTTTGATGTTACAGTATTTTGTTTGTTAAATATTATGAAACGTTAGATGTTAGAGAATTTTTTTGATTAAATATTCAAGAACGTTTCAATGTTAATTAAAGAATTTTGTTTCTTAAATATTCAGGAACGTTACAGCAAAAAGATTTTGAAATATGCCTAGAACAAAGAGTCACTCAAATTTGATTTAAGGCGCGATTTAATGAACATTAAGTATTCGGTTGTCTCGATATAAATTCTTACCGTTTGCTAAAATAAAACTCAGGAAAGCGAAGACTCTTGGCTGAATAATTAGTATCTTGAAATCTTTCAAGACATTTTCAGAAGGTATCTTGAAATCCAAATTAACTGTTAAGAAGAAAAGTGCGCACACCAATTCTATTGCGCAAAACAAATAAAAAATTGGCCTGGCAACAATTAAGGAGAGATACATCAAGATTAAAACAGTAATAACGAAAATTATAATAATAATTATAATAATATATATAAATATATTACAATAATAATATAAATAATAATAATTATAATAATATTGATAATGATGATGATGTTGGCAATAATATTAATTATACCGACAATGAATAATAATATTATTATTGTTATCAAATCTAAATATATCATGGCAATAAAAATAAAACTTGTAATAATAATAATAATACTAATATTGATAGCAATGATAATTGTAATCTATAATTTAGAATATAGTTTTCAATAATAGAACAATGGCAGCAAGAATGATAGATAATAATAGTAATAATGATAATAAAATAATAACAATAATAGTAATAATAATGATAATAATAATAATAATAATAATAATAATAATAATTATAATAATCGTGTTAATAATTGCAATGATGGAAATGATATTTGTGGTTGCTGTGGAGTATCTGATTTTAATAATATTAATAATACTAATAATAATAATGATGATAATAGTCCAACTAATAAAAATACTAATGATTAACATTATAACAAAAATAGTAATACCAATAATAGTAATAATAATCACTAGTAATAATAAAGAAAAAACTACTAATAATAACCATTATAATAGTAATTGTTATAATAATAATAATAATAATAATAATAATAATAATAATAATAATAATAATAACAATAATAATAATAATAATAATAATAATAATAATAATAATAATAATAATAATAGTAATAACAATAATAATAGTAATAATAATAATAATAATAATAATAATAATAATAATAATAATAATAATAATAATAATATATAATATTAATAATAATAATAATAATAATAATAATAATAATAATAATAATAATAATAATAATAATAATAAAATAATAATAATAATAATAATAATAATAATAATAATAATAATAATAATAATAATAATAATAATAATAATAATAATAATAATAATAATAATAATAATAATAAGAGGTCAATACGAATTGATGAGCATTTTTTTAATTTTGCGCGCGTATGATTTTATTGATTTTTATGTCGTCAGGGAGATTGTTATATAGAATGGTGGAGACGTGGCTAACTGCTTGTCGTGCTTTAGTGAGCCTATAAGAAGGGGTTTGAAGGTTTGTGTTATTTCTTAAGATTATTCCTCTCTCAGTTTGATTGTTGTGGTGGTTAGTTTTTAGGAATTCGCATGTGTTATTGTTTAATACTTTGTGTATTTCCTTTAGGAGTGAGAAGTTTAGAAGATGATCAAATTGAAATATGTTGAGTTTTTTAAATAAAGGTGGTGCATGACTATAAAAACTCTGCTGCCGTTGAGTAGTCTTATGATTCGTTTTTGCATTGTTATGATTTGATGTGTGGTAGATTTAGTTGTTGATCCATAGCAGGTAGACAGTACAGTATGTGGGGGTGAATGTGTGCAAAATATATTTTTCGTAGAACATACAGTGGAATGGATTTAGCTAATTTAACAAGGATGTACATATACTTTGCGAGTTTATTTACTAATGTGTTTATGTGTTCTTTAAATGTCAGCTTGTCATCTATTATGACTCTCAGGATTTTAGCGGAATTTGATCGGGTTAGCTCGATATCTTTTAGTTTGATTTTAAAATTATTTCCAATGTTTTTATTGCTTATTATAATGTAAGAGGTTTTTGTATGTTTAAAGATAGTTTATTTGCGTCGACCCATCTCATGATGTTTGTTAAAGAGGTTTCAACTTTTTTGGATAGTGTTTCGGGGTTCTTGTCATTGATCAATATAGATATATCATCTGCGAACGAAACTGAGAAAGAGTTGAGTGAATTTATTAAGTCGTTATATATTGAAAACAGAAGTGGTGCAAGTATGGAATCCTTGTGGAATGCCAGTTTTTATTTGTTGCTTGTTGGAAAGTATATCATCTAGCTTTACGTAATGTTGTCTACCTTTGAGGTAAGTTTCAAACCACTGTAAGTTTAGGTCATCGAAACCCAGTCTTTTTAGTTTTGTTAATAAGATATCGTGGTTTATTGTGTCAAACGCTTTGTTGAAGTCTAGTAGCAGAAGGGCGGAGGAGTCTTTATTTTCTAAATTTTTGTAAAGTTTTTCGGTCAGACAGATAAGTGCGTCCGAGGTTGAACGGCCTTTTCTGAAGCCGAACTGGAAATCGCTAAGTAGTGAATTTGAATTGAGATATTCAGTCAAATGCTCAAATATTATTTTTTCGAATATTTTGCTAATCGAGTGAGTAATGGAAATTGGTCTATAGTTTTTTGGGAGGGAGGAATCGTCTTTCTTAAATATGGGAGTCACGCGGGAAATTTTGAGGGTTGAGGGGAAGATGCCTGAGAGGATTGAATCATTGAATAAGTGAGCTAGTGGTCCGGAAATAATGTCAGCCACGAGTTTGTATTTGTGGTTTGGGACACTCAAGATATCATATTTTTTAATTTTTTAAGCCAGCTATTATATTTTTGACATTTAATGGGGTAATGTTTTCGAATGTAAAATGTGAGTTGCACTGTGGTAAAAATGTTTCGAGGTTTCTTTGGCTTGCTGAACTATTTGTTAAAATTTCGGTTCCAATTTTAATAAAATAACTGTTGAGTGAATCTGCGATTTTCTTTTGGTCTGTTGAGACTTCACCATTTATTGATAATTGGTTTATTTTGTGGGTTTGCTCTTTTTTTTATTGATTAGATTGTTTATGAGGCTCCAAGTTGCTTTTGAATTATTGTTTACCTCGCAGAATTTATTAGTGTAATATTTTCTTTTCGCCTTTTTTAATAGTGCTTTTAATTGATTGTTATAATTGTTATATAATTGAAGGGGGATGATGCCTCGTTTGTAATTACGGTAGAGTTTGTGTTTTTGATCTATTGAATTTAATAACCCTGGTGTTAACCATGGATTTTGGACCCTTTTACAGCCTAGTTGCTTGGTTTTAATTTGGAAGGTCTCATGATAACACCTATATATTTGATTGATAAAAGTACTGAATCTTGAGCCTATGTCTATTTGTTCATTGTATATAGGAGAATAGTCAAGTTCTTTTACTTTATCTATGAAAGTTCCATTGTTAGTTTCTTTATATTCTCTGTATTTGATAGTTATTTGGTTACTGGTTTTATTTATGTCCCATTGAACAAGGCAAGGAAAGTGATCTGTAAGATCAGTCTGGATGATAAAAGAATTCATATTGCAATTTAAGTTTCCCCAAATGTGATCTATTAGAGTGGGATTCCTGTTTCCAATATTGTTAGGCCTAGTAGGGTCTGTTATATAATTTACAAATCTGTGTGATGTCATAAGGTTCTGCAAAGCTGGTTGCTCCTAGTGAAGGTTTTTTGTTCAATATATCTATATTGAAGTCTCCAGCAATCAAAACATTTGAATTATTTAAGCGGGTTTGAAATATGTTATTCAGAGCGTGTATGAAATCATTTCTCGAAGAGTTTGGTGGTCTGTATATTCCGACTATATTTTGTTTAATTTGTTTGGTGTTAATTTGAATTGCAAGTGCTTCGATGATATCATTCTGGATTGATGTGATTATTTTTACTTTGTTGCAAAATTCATTTCTTACGTATATTGACACTCCACCTCCTCGTTTGTCATTTCTAATTAGATGTGTTCCATTGTATCCGGGGATTGGGTAGTTGTCTTTGTTATGGTTATTTAGAAAGGTTTCACTAAGCACGACAATATCAAAATTTATGTTTTGATATGATAAATAGTTTGAGAAATCATCATGATGTTTAGGGAGGCTTCTTATGTTATAGTGGAGTAGTGTTAGTTTGCTTAATTTAAATGTTTTATCTTTCTTTAGTTCATCTGGGCAGATATATATTTAGATTTAACGGCATTTTTGATAGGGAGTGGTTCACTTAGATTGATTGCTGAATTCATTGGCTTTCTTATAACTGATATTTCTAGAGCTGATAAATTATAGAAGCAAATTAAAAAGGCAATACTATTATTGATAAATAATCGTTAAAGGGAAAATAATATTGGGTATGATATTGATTAAATATATGAAAGAATGTATAATCCGAGATGGCAAACTGCTGTGATCTCTATATCTCTCTGATGAGCTAAGTGTAGCTTCAAGGAAGACATTCAGCCCGGGTGTAACTTCGATGGTAATAAATGTCGCAACAAATTCTTTAGATTGCTGATGTAAGTATAATGTGAATTATATAATAATAATATGCAAAATAAATGATGTTGCTAGTAATAATCCTGCTTATAGTAATAGTAAAAATAGAAATAATAATAACAATAATAATAGTAATAATAATAATGATAATAATAATAATAAAGAAGATAAAATTATAATAATAATAATAATAATAATAATAAAGATAATAAAAAATTATAGTAATAATGGTAATAATAATGATAATAAAAATAATACTAATTATAATAATAATAATAATAATAATAAAAATAATATATAATATTATAATAATAATAATAATAATAATAATAATAATAATAATAATAATAATAATATAATAATAATAATAATAATAATAATAATAATAATAATAATAATAATAATAATAATAATAATAATAATAATAATAATAATAATAATAATAATAATAATAATAAGAAGAAGAAGAAGAAGAAGAAGAAGAAGAAGAAGAAGAAGAAGAAGAAGAAGAAGAAGAAGAAGAAGAAGAAGAAGAAGAAGAAGAAGAAGAAGAATAACAATAATAATAATAATACAAATAATAATAATAATAATAATAATAATAATAATAATAATAATAATAATAATAATAATTATAATAATGATAATGATAATAATAATAATAATAATAATAATAATAATAATAATAATAATAATAATAATAATAATAATAATAATAATAATATAATATAATAATAATAATAATAATAATAATAATAATAATAATAATAATAATAATAATAATAATAGTAATAATACCAGTTAAAATATTCGGAGTATTTAAATTATGCCTGCTTCTACCACCTCTATTTATAAAAATAAAATAAATAATAATAAATAATAATAATAATAATTAATAATAATAATAATAATAATAATAATAATAACAATAATAATAATAATAATAATAATAATAATAATAATAATATTATTATTATATTATTATTATTATTATTATTATTATTATTATTATTATTATAATTAATAATAATAATAATAATAATAATAATAATAATAATAATAATAATAATAATAATAATAATAATAATAATAATATTACTTGTAATCTTCAAATCTGTCAATGAGGCTTCCAGAAATCGGTGTCATGACTATTTGTCCGAGATTTGCGAACACTCTTTGAAGGCCAATATCTCCGTCGTTCTCAGTGAGGATTGCTATAACAGCGCTTTCGAAAAGGGCGTATGAAGAGGCTGATTGAATGGTAAGTTAATATTGGTTATTGGAGTTCCGAATTAAGAAAAATAAAGTAAAATTAAATTCAAAAATAAAAAAATATTCGTGTAGAATTTCGATACACTTTGGGAATAATTCATAATTTATTAACAAATATATATTGTTGTAAAATACACAATTAGAAAAATATATTTTGCTTTAAGATGAAAAAAAAAATTTGTACCTTAAATTTACTATCTATGCCTATTTTAATTTAGCTTATATTTACCATTTATAGCTATTCGTGAGAGTTTTAGAAGTCTTTTTTTTCTGTTCACAATTAATTTTTTCCTTTACTTTTATAATGCAAAAAACATTTTTGTATCTTAAAGTCCTATTATATTTAAAGCATATTGTTGGATACTAATTATAAATATCAAATTCAAAACAAAATAATATAAGTAATCATCAATTTCGAAAACAGTTTTTATAGGGTATAATTTACTTTTTGATAAGATATAAGAAGTTTCCTATCCAATTAATTTGTATAATATATTATTAATTAAAATAAATAAGTGACTATTACCTACTGCAAATTGGCTGATGAGCCTTACAAAGATGTAACCAAACATTGTCACCATTGGGTTTTTATCCTCTAAGTAGTTTTTTATTTTTGCAAATATCCTTCGTCAGTGCAAACGCATGACATTTCATGTGGCAGTTGTAAGGCATTGCTGTACTTCTATTTTCTGCACTAGAATTATCTTCCCCTGAATCTAAGAACTAAGGGTTTTATACAAACAAATTCACACTAACGGAAAAATTAAAATATTTGGTTCTTTTTCCTTAAGTTAAGAAGCACAAATATTTTAAAATGTTAAATTATTATGAAATAAATTACAATTTTATTTTATTTCAAGTAAACAGATAAATTCTAAATAATAAAAAATAGAAAAAACATTAGCTTACTATTTCCCCTTCTGGTGTTCTTTCTGGACAGAATGATTCACTTACATTAATGAAATTTTTATTTTGTACAATAGATATTGTCATGGAAAAGTTGTTGAAAAGAAAATACGTCCCATTATCTTTGCTATTAGAGTCAATTTTTTCATGATACGTTGGACTTGTGTAGTTATTTTCATTATCATCTAATTCACAATCAGCGATACTATTGCACCAACTTTGAATGGTATTATTTAAATTAAAAGAATCTGTATCGATTTCAGCACAATTAACACTGCACTTAGATATATTAATAAAATTCTCAGAATGTTTTTCATCCAGTGTACAAGATAACTGAGGTGTAACTGTCCCTGATGAATTTGCAGAACACTCTACCATCACTGGAAGTTGTTCAGGGAGTTTTTTTTCAATTCTTCCTACAGGTATAGCAATAAAAAGTAACCCTGTCAGTCCTGACAAAACTAGTAACAGAGATACAAATACCTAAAGAAAACAATTATATTAATTTTGTATAAGTAAAATCTTGAAGCAAATAAAAAAAAAAATAGTAAGAATCAATACAAAAATTAAAAAATTCATATTTCAATTCAAGAAAATTTCAAAACTTGCTCATTAATTTAATTTTCAAATTGTGTTTTTAAATATAGAGTCCCTAAAGTAGCACCCTAAGTCATTGTGTTCTAAAAGGATATACGATTATTATATAAAAATGAATTACATTCAGAACTTCTCAAAATGGTGGTCGCGAGAGAGGCCCAGGATAGTTATGAGAAGGTCTTTCATATTTATTCAATTTTTATTTTTATTCTTATGACAATTGAAAAAGAGGGGGATGTCCCGAAACTGTTTGATGAGAGGGAAAAAAGTTTTAGAATCCCTGTCCTACACCTAGTTCGAAGCAGTTGATTATTTATTTTGATTTTCGAAATCATCAAGTATTCTTTGAAATAATCATGGAAACTTTATATTCACCATTGGAATGATCAAAGGTCAGAATTTTAAATTTTGTAAACTAAATCAATTTCTCGTCTTCAAAATCATTCACAAAATGTGTGAATCTCATATATTGGAGAAAGCAATTATATACACATCTTCACAAATATTTATTATTATATTTTTATAATTATGGTAACATGAGGTGTAATGTTAAATAGGTTAAAGAAAGTGCAGAGAAGACCAAAAAAACTTTTAAAATATTTGGAAAGTCAGAATTAGAGAGCAGATAAAAAGATTTCTATTTTATTTTTATAAAATTATTGCGTGACCGAGAATATATTTATTTTGACTTGTTCTCAAATATCTTTGCACTTACTTTGACAGCTAACAATATGTTCTTTGTTGTAGAAAATAAACTTCTTTTAGAAGCCGAAGCTCATATATCTGAGTCTAAATATTCATTGAATGACCAAAATTACCAAATATGTCCTTCCAGTCATCCAATGAATTTTTTTAATTAAAATATTATATGCATGATATTTTCTTACAAAATCCACTGAACCTATCTTGAATAGGTAAATTGAATGAAAGGTGAATTCATATTTTATGTTTTAATTAAGATAAGATGAATTTTCATCCCATACGAGACTCTTATCTTACAGTCCTGTATTTAAAGAATAACTCTTTATGAATATATAAGTAGCTTATGCAATTAAATCAATATCTCACACAGAGGTTTTTATTTTTAAATTTTCTCTTTGGAAAAAGGATAAACAAACAGTCCATAATTAGAAAAGCACATGTGTTAATAAGTCGAATTGAAGACAAATTTATTTCATTTCAATTCAAGGACAAATAAAAATTGCATGATGAAGAAATACTGCAACAAAGAATTCTTGTGTTATGCGTACCTGTTATATTAATTTATACAGCACTGAATTTAACATATTAACACAAATTTAAAATAAAAATATGGGCAAGATAGTTCGATAAAGAAATGTGGTCTTAGCCTTCAAATCAAATTTTGTTTTGTGTATTAAACTAATTATGTTTAGTGTACAGTGTATAGATGGTAGACAAAAATAAATTGAATTAACTAAGCTTCCGTTTGACAGTCCTTTATTTACTATGATTCAATATTTCGAAAATATTCCAGAGATGAAAAAATGTTCAACAAGGCTCATTGCCCATAATTAAACATATTTGTATTGATTATCCCAACTTGGTCATCAGAGAAGCATTACAACAACTTTGTTTTAATAATTATAATTCTTCTACTTTTCATTCGAAATATATTCTTACTTGAATATACCATATCAGAACTTTTTATTTCCTTTGAAAAGTAAGTTTATCTGGTTTTATTTCATATTCTTCTATATTATATTCCTGCATGCGTAGTTGAATAGAAGTGTTCCTCCAATCATGTTAGTTACTTTTTTAATATCTCTTCCGGTGAGCAAAGTCCGGAGGCATATCAATTTCCACCGGAGTTTGGAACATAACTGAATCTGGTCGATAAAGGCCAACATGTCTAGATACAAGGCGTTTGAAAGTGTGTAAGTCAATGGAAGTTAGGAAAACAGATAAAGGGAGAATTTTCAAGACTTTACCAGTAAAGTACGTGTAAAACAGAGAACAGCGGTTAGTTGGACAGAGAAATAATGAGAATGTGTAGAGAGGCGTGTCGTACGAGCTCTTCTCAATGGAGGAGATATGCATTGGGAGAGTTCAGAAGAGCAATGTCCGTTGTAATAACGATAGTATAGAGAGATTGACGCAATAATTCGACAGGCAGAATGAAACTGGAGAGAATTAGTGAGAGCGGGAGAATTGATGAGACGAAAAACCCTCAACTCCACCTTTTCAAGGAGAGCTTTATGAGTGGAACTACATCACATGTGTGAGGCGTACTTTACAAGGGGCGAACAACGCTCATGTACAGAGGAAGCAATGAGGTGGAGTGAAGAAATTGTGAAGGTGCTTCAGAACACCCAACATCTTAGAAGCTTGTTTAGAAAGAGAAGAAATATAATCTTTCCGAGAAAGATCTAGTGAAAAAGAAATACGTAGAATATTAAGGATGGATAAAGGTTTGAGTTGTGTGATTTCGAAAAAGATATCATAGTTGTGTGGAAGATTATGTCGAGTAGAGAGAGATGGAGAAATTGAGTTTTGAGGCATTGAAAATGACCATGTTTTCACTGCCCAAAATTAAAATTTGAGAAAGGTCAGAGATTAGTTGCTCCAAGGCTACCATTCTAGTTTCAATTAAATGTTGTTGATAAGGGTGTCTTTAAAATTGAAAGGAGTATTGAAGTGGAGTCAGCAGCATAGTAGTGGATTGGTGATGAAGTAATAGAGGGAAGGTCATTAAAGAAAAGTAGAAAATGTGTTGTAGATAGGACAGAACCCTGAGGAACACCCCTATTTATAGATTTAATGGATGAACAATGGCCATCTACAAGAGCTGCTATAGAAAGTTCGGAATGGAAATTAGAGAGATCACATAGAGAAAGGTGCTACAGAAAGCCCCTTAAAATGGAAAAACATATGAATATAAATAAAAAAATTAATATAACCTTATATTTTATCTGTATTAAAACGTTATTCCAAAAGTGATTTCTCAAGAAGTTAATTTTATAACAGGATATAAAAAAATAAAAAATGCAAATGACTAATAATGAATAAACATAGAACTTAAGAAATAATGTATATCTGCGAATAAAGTCCCTAATGATAAATATAGGCGATTCAATATTAAAGCGATATAATGTTTAGAAAATGTATTACAAAACAGTTTTTTATTTATTTTGACGGTTATCGCTATCTTCTCGTGGGCTGAGCCCTGTTCAAGGAAGATGTCTTAAAATAAAATAATGAAAATCCAACAATTCACATCTTAGGTGAGTATAAAAGTGACCTTGAAATAATTCAAATTAAATTTAGCAGGAAACACATATGATGGACGAGAATTCCACAACACAGAGATGCCTGATAAGGAAGAGGAACCATATCGAACAAATTTAATAATAATAAAATATTCATTTTTTTTTTTGGTAATATTTGCACTCGAAATAATTTCACACTAATTACCCAATTATTTTATGGTAATAATTAATATATTTAGAATATGCTAATTACATAAATATTTCTTTCTTACTCTGAAATTTCCGAGTTTGTCAGCAAGTAGCCCAGAAATTGACGGTCCAAAAAGCCCTGTCAAAGGCAGTACAGAGTATATAATACCTAATTCAGAACCTGTGATTCCTAGAGAACGTGCATGGATTGTTAGGTATGGATATAGACACAATATTCCTGAAATGATAATAATAATATTAATAATATTACTGCTAGTAATAACAATGATAACAATAACAATAACATAATAATAATAATAATAATAATAATAATAATAATAATAATAATAATAATAATAATAATAATAATAATAATAATAATAATAATAATAATAATAATAATAATAATATAATAATAATAATAATAATAATAATAATAATAATAATAATAATAATAATAATAATAATAATAATAATAATAATAATAATAATAATAATAATAATAATAATTATAATAATAATAACAATAATAATAATAATAATAATAATAATAATAATAATAATAATAATAATAATAATAATAATAATAATAATAATAATAATAATAATAATACTTGTATGAAGTTCGGAATACCAGCGATTTATAAATTAGTTTATTATCTTTGTATTTTAAAATTAATATAAAGAAATTTGAAACGTGGGCAAATGGTAATAATTTATATAGCGTATTGTATGCAAAAAAAAAAAAATGCATAAGTTTATTTCTAATTTGCGTGCGCTCTAAACTATTCTGAAATCGTTGTACGAGTTCTAATGCATATAGAATGAATGTATATAGAACATATATATTCCTACCTTCACAATTAAAAAGAACTCCGCCTTATTTTTCTTGTGATCCCTCTGAAGCCTAGCTTATAATATTTTTTATTAATAATATTTTATCATAGACCCCTTAGCTCATGCTATGGATCCTCAAAATAATATTTTCCTTTGAAAATTTTATTGTTTTAACCTTTAGAGCATTAATTAAAGGACTAAGAGAGGGTTCTACATCAATAATACAGGATTAAGAAAGAGTCTTACACCAACAATACAGGATTAATTAAAAGATTAAGAAAGGGTCCTACATCAACAATACAAGATTAATTAAAGGATAAAGACAGTGTTCTGTAACAATAATACAGGATTAATTAAAGGAGTAAGACAGAGTTCTACACCAACAATACAAGATTAATTATAGGATTATGAGAGGGTACTACACCAACAATACAAGATTAATCAAAGGATTAAGACAGGGTCCTACACCAACAATACAAGATTAATTAAAGGATAAATACAGTGTTCTGCAACAACAATACAGGATTAATTAAAGGAGTAAGACAGAGTTCTACACCAACAATACAGGATTAATTAAATGATTAAGAGAGGGTCCTACAACAACAATACAGGGTTAATTAAAGTATTAAGAGAAGGGTCCTACACCAACAATACAGGATTAATCAAAGGATTAAGAAAGAGTCCTTCACCAGACGCTTTTAAAGACTTCATCAGAAGAGTGCCTTCATAATAACAAAACAGAGATATTCTTGAACTTTATTTTGATTTGACCTTTCATTATAATTATGCTGTAAAGCAGACGTTCTGAATATGGGGGAGCGCGCCACCTCTGGAGGCTTGCTAAACTGTGAAAAAGTAATACATTTGGGGCTAATGCTACAATTACTCGCAAAAGTCTTCAACCTTTAAACAAATCCATTTCAAATTTAGCAATAATAATAATAATAATAATAAATAATAATAATAATAATAATATAATAATAATAATAATATATAATAATATATAATAATAATATATATATATATATATATATATATATATATATATATATAATATATATATATATATATATATATATATATATATATATATATATATATATATTATATATATATATATATATATATATATATATATATATATATATATATATATATTATATATATATATATATATATATATATATATATATATATATATATATATATATATATATATATATATATATATATATATATATATATATATATATATATATATATATATATATATATATATATATATATATTGAAGTGAAGCTAATGTTTCCTCATCCTTGAAAAAACAGTAAGCAATACTTGCAAAATTATGTAAATTCAATGGGTCATTTCATCATATGTTTAAAACTATAAATAGGCGTCGATCAGTTCTCTGTACTCATATGCATTTCAAGCTCATATGCATTTCAAGCTCATATGCATTTCAAGCTCATATGCATTTCAAGCTCTTGAACATCGTTTTCTGAATCATAACCTACGACGTAGGTTATGATTGCAATTCTTTTATAATATTTGGAAGTATTATGAAAGGATGATTTCTATTCGTAATCGAAAAAGGATACAGAGGAAAGTGCCTCTTATTGCAAATCATTAATGGAAGGACAGGTACAGAGAATGAAAGCTCACCATGGAAAATGATATGTGAAAAATATAAATGAAGAAAGTCTACGGATATTATTATTATTATTATTATTATTATTATTATTATTATTATTATTATTATTATTATTATTATTATTATTATTATTATTATTATTATTATTATTATTATTATTATTATTATTATTATTTTATTAGGCAATTCTTAAGAATTAAGAGAACTTAAAGATCGTGGGCCTATCTAAAAATTTTGGGAGGAGTTACCCCTTTTTAAAAAGTTTTCTTTCTCAGAGAAGATTACGGGAAATTTCAAATTTAAATAAATTGTTTTAATATTTTAATAATATTTGTTATAATATGTAATCCAAAATTTTTTAACCTTTATAATAAACTAATCGGAATCAGCTGCTCCCTTTTGCTCTGTTTCTAAACGCAGCTATTATTATTATTATTATTATTATTATTATTATTATTATTATTATTATTATTATTATTATTATTATTATTATTATTATTATTATTATTATTATTATTATTATTATTATTATTATTATTATTATTATTATTATTATTATTATTATTATTATTATTATTATTATTATTATTATTATTATTATAAATACAGGATACTACTAGGAACCGAGCTGGGATTAAATTTTGCAGGGGCTGGGGTCCCATAAAAGGCCGGGACCCCAGTCGGTTCCTAGATACTGCCAAATATTTAGATTAAAAGTAAAAATTCTCTAAATTTTATTTTATAATATAATGGTTTTTCGTCTATTTATATTCCTTATTACTTAATATTTACTTATTTAGTACATTGCTTCTTATTTTCAGAACAACCCTAAGAGGCTATCCTAACTAATGACGAACTTCAGCTTTGTGATTCAAGTATGACAACACCATCAACTTCAAGTAGCCATCAAATTTCTACTCTAAAAACTCCAATTTCAAGTAATAATAATAATAATTAGAAGAAGCCGAACTCTAGAACCTAGTACCAATCTGAATGTGTCAAAGATTAAAGTAACGAAAAGATCTATTTTGTCACAAGAACCCTGATATATATAGTATAACATATATATATATATATATATATATATATATATATATATATATATATTATATATATATAATATATATATATATATATATATATATATATATATATATATATATATATATATATATATATATATATATATATATATATATATATATATATATATATATATATATATATATATATATATATATATATATATATATATATATATATATATATATATATATATATATATATATATATATATATATATATATTATATATATATATATATATATATATATATATATATATATATATATATATATATATATATATATATATATATATATATATATATATATATATATATATATATATATATATATATATATATATATATATATATATATATATATATATATATATATATATATATAAATATATATATATAATATATATATATATATATATATATATATATATATATATATATATATATATATATATATATATATATATATATATATATATATATATATATATATATATATATATATATATATATATATATATATATATATATATATATATATATATATATATATATATATATATATATATATATATATATATATATATATATATATATATATATATATATATATATATATATATATATATATATATATATATATATATATATATATATATATATATAATATATATATATATATATATATATATTTATATATATATATATATATATATATATATATATATATATATATATATATATATATATATATATATATATATATATATATATATATATATATATATATATATATATATATATATATATATATATATATATATATATATATATATATATATATATATATATATACAGTTTCATAAGTATACTAATTTAAATTTTTTAATTAAAAAATCATATTTATTTTTTGCTTCATTTCAATCATTTTGTTACTGTTCTATAAAAAAATATATTGCATTTTTCATTATTCATTAGTCATTTCACCTATTCACTTTTGGGGCATAATTATTTGGTGATAGGCTAGAACAGCTCTTCTCAACTTTGTAAGCTTAGAGGCCTCCGAAAAAGTCAAAAACATAAAGCTAGTAACCTCCCAACACTATAATTACCTCTTATGCATGGCAGGTGTCATATTCAAAAACATAAATTATTGTAATCATAAACTTATTAATCAACTATATTTACCATCCTACCTCTATATACTAGCTCAACAATAACTAATATTCTGTTACTCTTAATATAATATAAGGTGGAGACCATCAATGCTTGTGTCTTGTTTCCAGACTTCCGGAAAGTCTAAAGGGGAATGCACATTATCAATGAAATTTAAAATGCATTCGTATATACCTCTCACCAAGCCAAACAGATCTCTAAGCCAAGCGTGGAACATTTTGACCTGACGATTCAACCATAATAGAAAAAGCAAATTGGGCAAATATAACAAAATAGATAAAATCCACTTTATCCAAAGTAAATTAACAAATCTCAAATTTCTTACCTCAGCCATCAAAACTTCTATATACACATGAAAAACACAAGAAAAATATGAAACAATGAAACAAAGAAACATACTAAGACAGCATAGAACACATACAACAATACTAATAATAAATTAGTCAACATAAAGCAATTATGGGCACATAAAACATTAGCAAGAAACATAATATTTTGCAGCTAACAATATTTCTCAAGAAAAAAAAACTGTCACGTGTCCAACCAAAATAATGTCCTCAGACGCAAGCTTTACAAATAAGGATATTAAATTTGACATTACGCATAGAAGACGAAGAAGAGTTTCACAGAACAGAAGTGGCTGGAAAATAAGAGAGTACAACAAGAGGAATGACCACGCTACAAACGAAATTATCGAGAAGAAACTCAGAAATAACTTAAAGTACTTAATTAAATTCAAATATTTTAATACAGTTTTAATTAAATATTAATTAAACAATTAAACGTAATAATAAATAAAAATAAATAAATAAATAAAAGAGACTCAACTTACCCCCTGTCATAAAGAAATAAAGAATTTTTAATGGAATAAATTTTTTATTCAGAAAATCATCCTTAATATTTTTGAAGAATTTCAACATTTTTACAAAAAATTCTGTAAAAGAAGTTTCATATATATATATATATATATATATATATATATATATATATATATATATATATATATATATATATATATATATATATATATATATATATATATATATATATATATATATATATATATATATAAATATATAGGAGAACATAATTCAGTCGGAAGAACTTAAAGAAACCCCAACTGGGCTAGACAGGTGGGGTTGATAGGGTGGACTAGACCATTCCGTTTCACTACGTCGACCTTTAGCTCGTTCCTTTTCTCGTTTCATCTTCTCAGAAGATCTCTAGTATGCCCTTGACTCACATTGGAGTGCCTATTCTCACACAACCTTTGCCTCATCTTCTCTTGTATCCTACAAATTTACAAGAGCTTATACTTACATTAGTTATTAATAAATCAAAATGGGGAAACGCAAATCTGCTTCGTAGTATCAGAGGGGGGCGGATTCCAAATATAACCACTCATCCACTCCTTCGTCCATCAGCTCTTGTGAGTTGGTGGCCTCCGTTGATGAGGTTGGTGCCACCAAAACCCTGTCGATGGCTTGCATTGGTACACTATTTTCTTTTTTCCTTAATTTCTGCAACATTCGAGATCTTTTGTCTAATCTAATCTTTGTCGAACAACACCTTTTTCATAGCTGAAACTCGGGTATCTGAGTGCTCTGACAGCAAGCCCAACTTTGTTTCCTCCTACTTTTTCTATCCTCAATTTTCAGCTAAAGGCGGATGTTACGCATATGTGCCCAACGAAATTGTCTGTTCTCGTGTTGTGTTTCTGATCTGGAGTTATCTGAATTCTCTACTTTATGGCTTAATCTTTATTGCAACTCTACAACTAAATTCATTTATTCTATCTACTTATCTCCTAACTCTACAGACTATACAAAATTCTTCGTCTACCTTAACTCCAAAATAGAACACTCTTTCTTCTTCTCCTTTCTCCGAAATCATCATTTTAAGGGATTTCAATGTTCACCACCGCCAATAGCTTTCTTCTCATGATTCAGTTGGTGAACTCGCCAACCAATTTCTATCCAGAACAGCCTTGTGCAATTGCTGCTGCTGCCTACCTGTATCCCTGACCGTCTTGGCGATGAACC
>SEYY01024825.1:2500-5000 GCA_009176605.1 Armadillidium nasatum | reverse complement strand
AATTAGGAAAATAAATTATATATTATATATTGCGAAAATATGGATCTTATATCTTTGTATATATGTTTTTGTTTTTGTTTTTTTTTTTATAGTAAATAAATTAGTAAAAAGTATATTTATATTCATATAAAATTAGGAAAATAAATTATATATTATATATTGCGGAAATATATATCTTATACATATCCTTTGTAAATATGTTAATACACATATATATCTTATACACATCTTATGTTTTTTTTGTTTTTTTTTAGTAAATAAATTAGTAAAAAGAATATGTATATACATATAAAATTTAGGAAAATAAATTATATATTATATACTGCGAAAATATTTATCTTATACATGTCCTTTGTAAATATCTTAATACACAAATATATTTCATACACATTCGATGTTTTTTTTTAAGTTATCACCGTCACTCACGGGCAGAGCCCTATTCGAGGAGGGTGGTTCTAAGCAAGGCAAATTCAGTTGTATGTTATTTCTGTCCAAATTAATAAGTTACACAGATTATTTGTGTTTTGGATAAGGAAACCCTGCTTTGGTAAAGCCCTATCAATTTTATTTTTGACCACCGGTGGGCATTGTTTTGAATCCTTGATGAGAAAAAACACATTAAAATGCATGAACGCAAAAACTTATGAGTCATCCACTTAGTGGAAGTAAAGGTGTGATTCAAATAACTACACTGCAAAAATTGTCCTAACGAATCGTTGGGGACAAGGGACAAGAATGTCCCAGTAAAATTTTCTACAGAGAAAAGACATATTTAAGCATAAGAAACTCGCTTCACCGATTTATTTTCTAATAAGGAAAAAAAAACTGAAAAAATTTATTGTGATTTTTTATTGCCACTTGTTTCAACGATTCGTTTTTTTTTTTTTTTTTTTTTTTTTTTTTTTTTTTTTTTTTTTTACAGAACGCCACCACTCACGGGCAGAGCCCTTTTCAAGGAGGGGGCACACACACATGCACAAAGCTCATTCAAACACACACACACCTAACGCACAGCCCTCAGGTGGGCGCAGACGGAAGCCTTGAAGAGTGGAAGATTAAATGCAGGAGGAAAAATAGATGATGGTAGAGAATTCCACAGAATAGAGGATGGCTGAAAAGAAGGAGGTACCACAACGGGCTAGCCTGGGATTTCCTACGTCCACACAAAATTGGTGCGAAAGCAGGGCACCCCTTGTGCAACGAGGACGACGCAACGGTGGAGGAATGCGAGAGGCCAATTCCCTCGAGCACCTGCCATTGTAGTACCTGTAGAAAAGAGATAGCGCGCCAACGTCACGTCGCAGAGACAGAGGGTCAAGAGAGTTTGAAAGTAGGGACAGTTTATTAATCTTTTAGCTTTTGACTCAACCCTATCCAGAAGAGAGGAGGAGCCGGAGCCCCCCCAAATATGAGAACAGTATTCCATACAAGGACGAATAAGACCCTTATATATTTGGAGTAACTGCTCAGAAGGAAAAAATTCTCGCAATCTGAACAGAATTCCCAGCTTCTTAGAGGCCGCTTTAGCAACCATTGTGATATGTGGTTTCCAAGACAGTTTGTTGTTTATGTTTAGACCAAGAATGTTAATGTTATTTACAGGTGAGACGGGAGAGCCATCGAAGAGGATAGGAAAGTTAGGAGGTGTTTTTGAGAGGGAGATGTGAAGAAGTTGAGTTTTTAAAGAGTTGAATTTCACAAGGTTGCTATGACCCCACCGGGAAATCCCATCCAGATCGGCAAGAATAGAATCGGAAAGTTGAAGACGAGAAGCAAAAGAAAAGAGAGTAGCAGATTTGAAATGAGTAGAAGAATGTAGAGTTGAGTCATCAGCATAAGAGTGAACAGAGTTAGAAGTGCAGTTGAGAAGATCGTTAATGAAAAGTAAGAATAAGGTTGGAGATAAAACAGAACCCTGAGGAACACCACAGTTGACAGAAAAAGGAGGAAGAGGTCGCTCCATCTACAAGTGCCGAAATTGGAACGATCTGAAAGAAAACTAGACAAGAGTGAGCAAAGAGAAGGAGGAAACCCAAAGGAAGTGAGTTTGGAGAGCAGCGACGCATGCCATACCCGGTCAAAAGCCTTGGATATGTCAAGCGCCACCACACAAGACTCACCGAAGTCCCTAAGGGCAGAAGACCATAGATCAGTAAGATAGGAAAGTATGTCACCAGTTGACCTCGAGCGTCGAAAGCCATACTGATGATCAGAGAGAAGAGAATGAGACTCCAAATGATTCAGGAAATGAGAGTTGAGGAGAGTTTCAAAAATTTTAGACAGAACACAAGTGAGAGCTATAGGTCGATAGTTAGAAGGGTCAGAGCGACTACCTTTTTCGGGATCGGCTGAACAAATGCACGCTTCCAGCATTGAGGAAAAGTATTAGTATTAAGGCATAGAGAGTAGAGCTGAACGAGGACAGGCGCTAACTCGGAAGCACACTCCCTCAGAACACGAGGGGGAATGCCATCCGGGCCACTGGCCTTCCTGACGTTCA
>SEYY01024823.1:12500-17516 GCA_009176605.1 Armadillidium nasatum | reverse complement strand
GACGAGAGAGTTCAGTAGAGCATTATCCATTGTAATAGCGATAGTATAGAGAGAGTGACGCAACATTTCGACTGGCAGAAAGAGATTGGAGAGAATTAGTGAGAGCAGGAGAGTTGATAAGACGAAAAGCTCTAGACTCCACCTTCTCCAGGAGAGCTGTAAGAGTGGAACCACCCCAGATGTGTGACGCATACTCCATACAAAGGCGAACAACATCCTTATACCGAGCAAGCAACTGGGGTGGTGTAAAGAAATACAGAAGGCGACTCAGAACACCCAACCTCTTAGAAGCTTGTTTAGAAAGGGAGGTGATGTGATCTTTCCAAGAAATATCACGAGGAAAAGAAACACCTAGAATATTAAGGAGAGATGAAGGTTTAAGTTGCGTGCTTTCAAAGAAGATATCGTAGTTGTGTGGAAGATTGTGGCGATTAGAGAGGTGGAGGAATGGAGTTTTTGAGGCATTGAAAACAACCATGCTTTCTCTGCCCCAATTTGAAAAGAGAGATAGATCAGAGGTTAGTTGCTCCAAGGCCACCCTCCTTGCCTCTATTAACAGTTGCTGGGAGGGACGCCTTTCAAAATGAAAAGAGTAATGAAGGGTGGAGTCATCAGCTTAGGAGTGGATAGGAGATGAAGTAATAGAGAGAAGGTCATCGATGATAAGCAGAAAAGTGTTGAGGATAGGACAGATCCTTAAGGAACACCACTATTTATAGATTTATAGGATGAACGGTGGCCGTCTACAACAGCTGCTATAGAACGACCAGAAAGGAAATTAGAGAGAAGATCACAGAGAGAAGGATAGATTTCGAAAGACGTAAGTTTGGAAATCAAAGCTTTGTGCCAGACTCTATCGAAAGCCTTCGATATGTCTAGCGCCACAGCAAAAGATTCACCGAAACGACGAAGAGCGGAGGACCAAGAGTCAGAGAGAAGGGAAAGAAGATCACCTGTAGAGCGTTTCTTACGAAAGCCATACTGGCGATCAGAGATAAGATTAGTAGAATTGAGATGTTTTCAAATCTTCCTGTTAAGGATAGATTCGAAAACTTTAGAAAGAACGGAGGTTAAAGAAATTGGGATGGTAGTTAGAGGGTTGAGAGTGGTATACCTTCTTCGGCACAGGCTGAATGAGTGCACGTTTCCAGCAAGTAGGGAAGGTTGAAGTAGAAAGACATAGACGAAATAGTTTACCAAGGCAGGGTACAAGCTCGGAAGCGCAAGTTTTGATAACCACAGGAGGGATACCATCAGGACCGTATGCCGTATGTTCAGCTCAGAGAGAGCAGAGGGGCGGAGGTCAACTGGTGACATACTTTCCTATCTTACTGATCTATGGTCTTCTGCCCTTAGGGACTTCGGAGAGTCTTGGGTGGTGGCGCTTGACATATCCAAGGCTTTTGACCGGGTGTGGCATGCGTCACTGCTTTCCAAGCTCCCCTCCTTTGGGTTTCCTCCTTCTCTTTGCTTACTATTGTTTAGTTTTCTCTCAGATCGTTCCATTTCGGCAGTTGTAGATGGAGCGACCTCTTCCTCCTTTTCTGTCAACTGTGGTGTTCCTCAGGGTTCTGTTTTATCTCCAACCTTATTCTTACTTTTCATTAACGATCTTCTCCACTGCACTTCTAACTCTGTTCACTCTTATGCTGATGATTCAACTCTGCAATCTTCTACTCATTTCAAATCTGCTCCCTCTTTTGCTTCTAGACTTGCTTCTCGTCTTCAACTTTCCAATTCTATTTTTGCCGATCTGGATGGGATTTCCCGTAGGGGTCATAGCAACCTTGTGAAATTCAATTCTTTAAAAACTCAACTTCTTCACATCTCCCTATCAAAAACACCTCCTAACTTTCCTATCCTCTTCGATGGCTCTCCCGTCTCACCTGTAAATAACATTAACGTTTTTGGTCTAAACATAAACAACAAACTATCTTGGAAACCACATATCACAATGGTTGCTAAAGCGGCCTCTAAGAAGCTGGGGGTTCTGTTCAGATTGCGAGAATTTTTCTCTTCTGAACAGTTACTCCAAATATATAAGGGTCTTATTCGTCCTTGTATGGAGTAACTGTTCTCACATTTGGGGGGGCTCCGGCTCCTCCTCTCTTCTGGATAGGGTTGAGTCAAAAGCTAAAAGATTAATTAACTGTCCCCTACTTTCAAACTCTCTTGACCCTCTGTCTCTGCGACGTGACGTTGGCACGCTATCTCTTTTCTACAGGTACTACAATGGCAGGTGCTCGAGGGAATTGGCCTCTCGCATTCCTCCACCATTGCGTCGTCCTCGTTGCACAAGGGGTGCCCTGCTTTCTCACCAATTTTGTGTGGACGTAGGAAATCCCAGGCTAGCCCGTTGTTGTACCTCTTTCTTTCCAGCCACCTCTATTCTGTGGAACTCTCTACCTTCATCTATTTTTCCTTCTGTATTTAACCTTCCACTCTTCAAGGCTTCCGTCTGCGCCCACCTGATGGCTGTGCGTTAGGTGTGTGTGTGTTTAAGTGAGCTTTCTCTATGTGTGTGTGCCCCCTCCTTGAAAGGGGCTCTGCCCGTGAGCGGTGGCGTTCTGTAAAAATAATATATATAATATATATATATATATATATATATATATATATATATATATATATATATTATATATATATATATATAATTCATATAACTGCTCGGGGAATCGAACCTGGGCCCAAAAGATGGAAGTCCGTTGTGCTAACCGCTACTCCACCGATGGTTCAAAAGGAGACTATTCGGAACTTCTACTGACATATCACCTAGTGAAAAGCTCTCGAATGTCTCCCCGACCACAACTTGGGCATAGGGTTAGTTTGACCAAGTGCGCAGTACATTTGTTATTCATTCATTAGATACTATTATCGTGGAATTAATATGTATAATTCATATAACTGCTCGGGGAATCGAACCTGGGCCCAAAAGATGGAAGTCCGTATATATATATTATATATATATATATATATATATATATATATATATATATATATATATATATATATATATATATATATATATATATATATATATATATATATATATATATATATATATATATATATATATATATATATATATATATATATATATATATATATATATATATATATATATATATATATATATATATATATATATATATATATATATATATATATATATATATATATATATATATATATATATATATATATATATATATATATATATATATATATATATATATATATATATATATATATATATATATATATATATATATATATATATATATATATATATATATATATATATATATATATATATATATATATATCCTATTAGGAATCCTGTTCCTGACCTACCCCCTGTTCCAGTTTCGGTGGTAAATTCTGACTCACTTCGTGGAATTAAACCTTTCTTTTATCCATCATTACAAGATATAGTAAACGGTCTTGCTGCTCTTGTTCCTGCGATTGAGGTGAAGATTGAGAGCTAAGAGAACTCCTCAGTCGTTAATAATTTATATGTGGAGGCTTAATTAAAGGGGTTGCTCCATAAGGATTTTAAAATGTTGAGATGTTAGAAACGTCACTGTGACAAAAACTTTTCAAAGATAATATCCTTTATAATAGGTAATACATTAACCCATTTAATAAATAAAATGTTGAAGTGTGTTTTGTTACTTTAAATATCACATTAACTTTAATAATATATGAAATAAAATTAAAATAAATTGTAAAATTATATAATTACATATTCTTGTAGAAAATATTTGTCAGGACGGCTTTAATAAATTGCATTGTAAATTGAGTTCTACTCTTTCAATTATTCCTCAAGGTGTTGAATCCTTTTAGGAAGAAAGCTCTTTAACATCTTGACTACAGAAGCCGTTTAGAGATCACACATAAGATTTCACCACCCTAACAAATTTTTCTACTTCGAGATCACACCGGGGACCTCACCACCATAACAGATCATTCTACATCTTGATCCACTTATGTCGATTTTTAGCAAAGTAGTTAGTGTTGAGAGGTCTTACCTGAGTTTTTTTTATGATTTTAGATAATTCTGCTCGGTTCGTTACAATTCCTATTTATTTTGAAACTACGTTTAGTTTTATTTACGATTTTTGGTGTGTTTGATATATTCAGTTGTGTGCCGTTATATTCCGGTGTGCTGTTAACCCGTTCTCTGCTTAGTAAAACCCTATAAAACAGGGTTTTCTTTGGAGGGGGGGGGGGAAAGGTTTCATCTTACTACTGGATGTTTTTACTTTGAAAAATAATAATTTTAGTATATATTGATAATATTCCAGACCTCTGTGACTTTTTTTATGCCAATTAGCTCCTGGATAACTGCAAAGATATTTTAGCCGTTCTAATAAAGATTGCCATGCACGATGGCACAAACGGTAGAGTGATTGACTACTGTGCTTGAGGGCGCCGGTTCGATCCCACTTGCTGATAATAGAAAATATATTACCTTGAAAAGTTCCTCTCCCAGGATAGTGCAATGCCCGTGAGAAGTGAACTTTGAAATAAAAAAAATATTGAACTTATATAATAAAGCCTTACTATCAGAATAAAATGAGACCAGAAGAGGTTCAAGTCTACTTCGGAATTTTTGATGTTCATTTAATAGTTCAAAGAGAACTTTTTTTTTTTTTTTTTTTTTTTAAGATAAAATGTCAACTTATGTTATTTGCAAATATTTCATTCTTTAAATTATAAAAACATGGTAATAAAGAAAGGAAGCAAAATGTGATGGTGATACAAGTCAGCAGCATTTTTTATTTTTTATTTTTTTTTTTATTTTTATTTTTTTTTTTAATTTCTGGAAAAAAAATTATATAAAAAATGAAACAATAAATATGATTTTATAAACTCAAATTATTCTTTTTTTTGTTTTAAAAACTCTTCAACGATAAACTTAATCTTAAAAGTACTAAATTAGTAAAGTCTGAAGCACTCCTGCGTCTTTTCTTATCTACTTCTTTTATCCACAACTCTAATCTATTTCTCTTA
>SEYY01024823.1:0-7500 GCA_009176605.1 Armadillidium nasatum | reverse complement strand
AGAGTAGGCTTTAAATATTTGTAAGGCATTTGCTTTCTTTTTAGCAGCCCAAAGAGTTTATGCTTTTTATCAATGCACTTAATTTAGAACTGAGAAATGGCTTTAAAATCCTTTTTTGCAACAAAAAAAAAAATTTAATAGGAAAGTATTTATATAATAATAGCCATAAGTGATTAATGAAACATGAGACCGATTTACCAGGGTCATCATTGTCAATATTAAACTTACCCATCTCCTCAGTTATGTTAGTCAAAAAAGCCTAATTGCATCTCATAGAAAAATTCCTAAATGATTGTAGATTCAAATCCTTTCCCACACTATAATTGTAAACAGCAATTACCGGAAGATGATCAGCAATTGGTACCTCAAAAGCAAAAGTTCTGCCTGTTTTCTTAAAATTATCCATACTTGATTCAAAAGTGTAGATGCATAGCCTTTCCGTGGATCAACATATGTTGCCACATTTACCTCATTAGAAAGCATAAATGAATTCATTACACTGGTCTACATCCAAAATGTTCCTGGGGGTTTTATAGGTGGTTGTTAATGAAATTTGTCTCCTAAATCCAAATCAAGCATTCATATTGCTCAATCAGGTCTAGTTTTTAAGATACAGACCGAGCTCCCTAGATGGCGTTAGAGAGCTCAGTCTCTAGCTGACCGCGAGCGCGAGTGGTTGTGTGTTGCTTTTGCTCACTCTCCAACTAAGTGTTCTTACCTTAATCCATGACTTTTCTCATCTATGAACAGTGTTTAAAGTGTATTTCTAATGCTCTATTTATTATTTTGCAGGCAAATACATTAGCAAAACTCCTTATATTTCATAAAAATGAATAGAAAGTGTAAAAACAGTCCTGATAGATTTTGTTATGTGTGTGGCAAAGTAACTTTTAGTGACCAGCAATGCACTATAACGCCGTTAGTAAAGTCCTCTTTACAATGCATATTTTGGAATAAAGCTAGGTGATCAAGACAAAGGCTTTGCTCCACATATATGCTGCAAAGCCTGTGTCATAGCCTTAAGGCGCTGGAGTGAGGGCAAAACGAACTGTTTGTCATTTGGTGTACCTATGGTGTTGAGAGATGGCAAGGACCATATTACAGACTGCTATTTGTGCATGACCAATCTCAAAGGTGAGATAATTATTGTAAGAATATAGTCCTTGACAAATCTAGAAATGTTTATAAATATCTTTTGGTAGCCTATTGAAATTGTAATTGTGTATAAAAATAGTGTATTATTCTGATAGGAAAATTGTGGTTAAATTGTATATAAATTATATAATTATTGTATTTAAAAAGTGTAAATTTTCCTTGTATGAAAATTGTGTATAAAAGTGTGGAAACGAGGGTCGAGTGAATTAAAATTATGTAAATTAAGTATGCGAAATTTTTTTTCAGGTGTCAATAAGAAGAACAAGCACACTGTAGTCTATCCTGATGTTCCTTCTGCCATTAAACCACAACCACATAGTCCAGGAGTTCCAGTTCCTTCTCCACCTGCAAATACTGAGCTACAAGACAATATAGAAGATATAGAAGTAGATGACACTGAAACTTCAGTGACATATCAGCCTACGTCTACAATATCTCCGCCAAGACCACTCACTCAAGGTAAATTAAATGACTTCACTAGAGATCTTGGTCTTTCTAAAGAGAACGCATATTTTCTTGCATCCCGTCTTAGTGAGAGCAACCCCCTCTCTCAAGAAACTACATACTTTTGGTTCAGAAATAGAGACGAAGAGTTTCGAAAGTTCTTTGCAGTTGATTCTTGCAGCTCTTTGGTGTATTGCAATGATGTAAAAGGTTTAATTGAGGCACTTGGCGTTCCTTACCAACCAAGTGAATGGAGGCTCTTCATTGATTCTTCTAGCAGAAGCTTGAAAGCAGTACTCTTAAATATTGGCAATAACATGGCATCCGTACCTATTGCCCATTCAGTTCACTTAACAGAAAGGTACGAAAATATGGAAGTATTGATTAATACAATCAAGTACTCTAACCACAACTGGTTTATATGTGGTGATCTCAAGGTAGGTAGGATATATATATATATATATATATTTTCCAGTTTCTTATTGTCATTATAAATCTTCATTTTTAAAAAAAATATGTCATCCATGGTTAAGTTTCAGAAATTCAATAGTATTGATCTTGCTACAGTCTGTCGGCATGTTGCACACTTTATTGAAATTGTCAAATACTGCAAGGAATTTTTGTTTCTAAATACCAATGACAGAAGGATATGATACACATATTAGCTTCTCCCTACCCCCAATAAACTTAGTGAAAATTGCCTATGAAAAAAATATAAGTTCTTAGAAACCATGTACATCAATATGCAAGCATAAAGACAATTTTCAATTTTAATTTACTACATTTAATGTATATAAGAATTAATCCTTTCTTTCAGGTTGTGTGCCTTCTTCTTGGGATTCAAGGAGGCTACACAAAATATCCTTGCTTCATGTGCCTATGGGATAGCCGGGCTGATAGTCTTCACTATAAGCAAAAAAACTGGCCAGCTCGAGAAACATTCCAAATTGGCTGCCACAACGTAGTAGCTCCACCTCTAGTCCCACCCAAAAATGTTTTACTGCCTCCTCTTCATATAAAGCTTGGCCTGATGAAGAACTTTGTCATAGGCACTGAATAAAGAAGGCCAAGCTTTTAAGTATCTACTGCAAAAATTCCCGCAGATCAGTGATGCAAGCTCCATGCAAGCATATTTGACGGTCCCCAAATTAGAACTCTGTTAAAGGACAAGCATTTTTACACCAATATGGAAGCCAGTGAACAAGATGCATGGCGATCGTTTAGTAAAGTTATCGATGATTTTCTGGGAAATAAAAGAAGCTCAGAATATATCTCACATGTAAATGAGCTTATGAAAAGCTTCGAGAAAATGGGAGCTCGCATGTCGATAAAAATGCATTTTCTCCATTCACATTTTGACTATTTTCCGGCAAACTGTGGAGATTATAGCGAGGAACAAGGTGAAAGATTTCACCAAGACATAAAGACGATGGAAACAAGATATCAAGGACGCTGGGACATCAACATGTTAGCTGACTATTGCTGGTGTCTTAAACGCGACGAACCAAAATCGGTTCACAAACGGAAATCATCAAGGACTTCGTTTCTTGGAAAATAGTTTCTTGGAACTCTTGGTTAGGCTCATAAGTAGTGTGTAAGTTTAAATTTTATTAAAGGAAAGTCGAATTGAGTCAGTATTTATTTTTTTCCTAGTTTGCAAGTAATTGTAATTTATTAAATAACTTTGATATAAATAACGGTTTTTTTTTAAATTACCCATTTCTAAAAGAAGTAGTGCGCTGTACCTCAAAAACCAGACCTGATTGAGCAAAATGAATGTCATATTTCAATTTAGGAGGACAATTTCGTTAGGAATCACTTAAGAAAACCCCAGGAACAGAAATTTTTTTTCAAATGCAGGCCTGTGTTATCAAGCAAAAGTCAATTACTGTTACATTATTGTAATCAATCAATTTTAAATTTAGATCTCCCACAACTATACACTTCCCAAACTGTTCTAAGAAACCCGACATATATTCAAGGAATAACCGAGCTTTTAAAGAAGTTGGCCTATATACACATAGGATCGTTAAAGTTCCAAAAGACTCTGATCTCAATTCTATACACAGACTTTCACACGCATCAAAGATACCAGTAAACTCCTTTATTTGGGTAACATATAAGTAGTTAATATAATAGCAAGCAATTCCTACCCCATAATTATTACAAGTTACATTATGAACATTATATCCCGGTATATTATAAAGTTTACAATCTTCATCATTAAGCCAAGTTTCTGTTAGTATCAAGATTTGAGGTTTAACCTTAAGAGAAGAAATAAATAATACAACTGTGGCAAAATTGCCACGAAAACTACGTACATTTATAGTCATGACACTTAAACATTCATCAGTCAAATTGAGCACAAGATCTTCGTGATTAAATTTGTCAACAGATATTAATTTACATAAATTACTCTCAACATCCATGATAAAGTCCCTCCCAAACAAAAATTAATAATAATAATAATAATATTAATAGCAGCAACAACAATAATAATAATGATAATATTAACAACAATGATAATAACAATAATAATATTAACAGTAATAATAATAATAATAATAATAATAATAATAATAATAATAATAAAAATAATAATAATAATAATAATAATAATAATAATAATAATAATAATAATAATAATAATAATATCAGTAATAATGTTAATAATAACTTACAGTTATTGATAATAATGATTAAAATATAATAATAATATTAATGATAATAATAATAATAGTAATAATATCCAAGAATTAGCCTAGAATTAATTAACTTTAAAGAATCAAATTCAAGTAGCAATTAGGTTTTCAATTAGTAAGCAGTTATTTATCAAAATTAAATATATGCAAAACTTTCTATGTCTCTCTATATAAATAGAACAATAAACATTCACTGAATTAAGCAAAAAATCAGAAGAAATAATATTCCTCTTAAAATAATAAATAGGTACTAATAAGAGAAATAGGCAAGAAATATATTTATATCAAAAACAGATCAACCAGAATCAGAAATTATTCTCACCAGTTTATAAGTTAACACTAAACCTCAGATCTTTAATTTTGTTCCCTAGAACTTTGTCTTCATTTTGAGCATATATAATATAAATTTTACCATTCAGAGTAAACACGGAGTAAACTTTTCGTTCCTTCTTATGCTGCCTCAACTGACGAAATAGTGCCTCCGTACGATATACCAAAAATTTATTTACAAATACGTCCTTCCGTCTGTTTAATTGGAGCTCTTTGAAATTTTTACCCTTCAAATATGTTTTATTGACAGCAATCAATGACATATTGTTTCTTTTCCCAAATTTGCTTATATTTACATCACGTAATTCATAACAGCTTATAGATAGCTCTTTCTCCATTGTTTCTTTAACTTTAGTAATTACATCTATAGGCGGGTCAAGTTTAGGAAAGGTAACTAAAAGTTTATTGTTTCTTGCTTCTTGTTCGAAATCTTCAATTATGTTCTCTAGGTCACACACACGTTTATCCAGTGCAACTGACTTAACTTTTAACTCAATGTTTTCTTGCTCAAATTTTTCCATTTTTCCCATGTATTCTCTCATACAACTATCCATATTAGTTAGTTTTTTTGATCCAGTTTTTTAAAATCATCTATTAGTGAAAGTACTACATTTAAGATCACTGATAAGTCATCATTCTGAAACATAACCTTTTTTGGACGACCCGGTTTCTTCTTTCCAGACGACAGAGATGGCGCAGGTTGCAAATTCAACAATGTTTTAACTAGTGCATTAATTTTCTTTTCATTTTCACTATTTTCACAATCAGTAGAAATGTCACTATTCTGATCTAAAGTATCTTGTCCCACCATTACAGAACACGTACACAACTATATATTTAAATTATTATACTAAGTACAAGCGAGAAACGAACTTCACTGTAAGCGGCGAGACGGGAACTAAATTCTAGCACATCCTCATCAAGTGACTGCCAGAATAATAATAATAATAATAATAATAATAATAATAATAATAATAATAATAATAATAATAATAATAATTATAAAAATTATAAAAAATATATATATATATATATATATATATATATATATATATATATATATATATATATATATATATATATATATATATATATATATATATATATATATATTTATTATAATTTAAAGACACTTTTTTTTTCGTATTCTAATTATATATCAAATTTTAATTTTTAAACCACTAGATTAAAACAGTAAAAAGTAAAACACTAAAACGAAATAACAAAGAAGAATAAAAAGAACATAACAAGGTGGAGATTAAAAAGAAAAACGGTCTGACGTTTCGAAACTGAACCTATCGTTCCCTCATCGGAGACACCAATAAGAAGAAATAGGAGAGAGGAGCCTATTTAACACGTGGGAAGTACGATAAAATACTGGTTTTCAAAATTTAATAAAAACAAACTAGGTGAGGGTGGCTGGCGTAAGAAGATATTTTTTGAAAATGGATTTCAAAAAATTTCCAACTACGTTATCAATTTCAAAGAAACCTGTAGGAAGCAATCAACTCCTGCACGCTTTTTCCGATCATCCCAATTACATAAAACAAAACATCATTTTCAATACCTTTTTCCGGTCTCTAAGATTTACCGATCCCGTTTTTTTGGATGAAGAAATTACTTTTATATATCACCAGTTTCTCTCCCTGGGATATACACATCATTTCATCTCTAAGCAACACCATAAGGCTTTATCCCATTTTTATAATAACAATAATTCAGAACCTCGCTCCCAACTTTCTTATAAACTTATATTACCTTATGCAGAATCCATTGCATCTTTGCTATTTTCTTTGGAGGCATTATATAATATTCATATTGATTTTACCTTTCCCGACAAGTTGTCCTGTTCCTTAATTTCAAATTCCACCTCTTATATAAAAAAATCAGGGGGGGTTTACAAAGTTCCCTGCGACACTTGTCAAGGGTCATACTACGGAGAAACTATAAAGACTCTCAATACGCGCATTGAACAACATAAGGCTGACATCAGGAGATGTAACCATAGTAGCGGAATATTACTTCATATCACTGAACAACATGCAATAAATTGTAATAATACTAAATTTATATTTTCTTCCAATTCAAAAAACCTCAATCGGCTTGTTGAGTCTTTCTTTATAAAATATACTAAAAATTTTAATATTTCTACAGGTTTTTTGAAATTGATAACGTAGTTGGAAATTTTTTGAAATCCATTTTCAAAAAATATCTTCTTACACCAGCCACGCTCACCTACTTTGTTTTTATTAAATTTTGAAAACCAGTATTTTATCTTACTTCCCACGTGTTAATTAGACTCCTCTCTCCAATTTCTTCTTATTGGAGACTCCAATGAGGGAACGACAGGTTCAGTTCCGAAATGTCAGACCGTTTTTCTTTTTAATCTCAGCCCTGTAATGTTTTTTTTATTCTTCTTTGTCATTTCGTTTTAGTGTTTTACCTTTTACTGTTTTAATCTAGTGGTTTAAAAATTAAAATATTTATATATATATATATATATATATATATATATATATATATATATATATATATATAATATATTAACTTACGCAAACCCAATTTTGAAATTTGATAGAACAGCCAAAATACAAAAACCCCAAACCATAATTAATTTCATAATGAAAATAATTGATCGAAAATATAGATCGAGAAATGTAGATCTTGAAATGCAAATCGAGAATATGGAACTAAAAATATGGATTGAAAATTTTGGATCTAAAAATATTGATCGAAAAAAATATAGATCAAGAAATATAGATCGAAAAATATGAATTGAAAAATATAGATCGGAAAATTTGGATCAAGAAATATATTTCGAAAAATATTGATAACAAAATATGGATCGAAACTATAGATCAAGAAATAT
>SEYY01024822.1:0-20000 GCA_009176605.1 Armadillidium nasatum | reverse complement strand
TATTGTTAAAGGACCCATAAAATAAAATATGAAAAATATAACATAAACATTGACTTGACCTCTCAGAAATCATTTAAGAGTTTCTGATGTCTCTCAAAAAAAAAAAAAAAAAAAGCAAGTATCTCTACAATAGATACTCAAACCTGAATCTTTGAATATTGCAAATAAACATTTATTTGACAATAGTCACTAACTGGCGTTTTAACATGAATGACTTCCAAAGAGCTACATCCACAAATGTTAGGCTCCAAGCAAGATTCTATCAACAAGGAAACAATTCCATTGTTCCTTTACACAATTTCTTTTTTAACCGTTGCAACATAATATCCTCAATAAATAAATAAGTAATTATAACAATGATTCCATAATATAATTTATCTCATAACATTTGCTTAACAACAAACGAAAAATCTTAGCAACAACAAAACATTTTGATAATAAATATTAAAACAACAATTAAACTAATCATATTTCTATTTCTATTTGATCTATACTCGAGCGAT
Organism: Armadillidium nasatum; assembly: GCA_009176605.1. Classification (NCBI taxonomy): domain Eukaryota; kingdom Metazoa; phylum Arthropoda; class Malacostraca; order Isopoda; family Armadillidiidae; genus Armadillidium; species Armadillidium nasatum. Next base: position 19,497 of record SEYY01024822.1, on the reverse strand, counting down.
CTTTCTAAAATTCTATCTGTATCTATAACAGGTCCTTTTGATCTCAAATTATATGTATTCCTTGTGTTACTATTATTCCTGTGTTGATTTGTTCTAATATTATTATTCCTATTAATATTCATTGGGATATAAATATCATCATCGCTATCAGAGTTTGTACTCTCCACATCTGTAATTTCTCCTCTTATTTCGTCATTTAAATCTGCTTCATCTTCTCTATCCGGGTCATGTATGACATTTGGTAAATGACATCTCTTTAATCGGTTTATATGTACTCTTTCTTGCCTTTTATGCAAATCATATAGAGATTTTATAGTGTAATTAACAGGTCAGTATTTATCAATTACTCTATAAGGTCCAAGGTATCTAGGTTTAAGTTTACTGCCTTTACCTCTTCTATAGTTATTTAATAACCATACAAAATTTCCTACCTCAAATTCTTTGAAATTTTTATCTCTAAAATATTCTCTTCTTTTACTTTGCTTATTTACATTAAATTAATGAGCATTCTTATATGCATCCTTCAACCTTTTACTTATCTCTTCTTTAGCATTTCTACCTATATAATCATATGTCTCTCCTGCCTTAATAATGTCGGAAAGTGGTAAAGAAGCGTCTCTCCCAAAGAAAAGAAAGAAGGGAATTTCATTTGTGCTGGAGTGATAAGAAGTGTTTAAAGCTAGTGTAACAAAAGATAAATAATCTTCCCAATGATGTAGTTCAGAGTGTTCTAAAGCAAATGCTAAAGCGTTTTTAATGTTTCTGTGTGATCTTTCGGAGTAACTGTTTCCTTGGGGATGGAAGCTTGTTGTGTAGTGTACTTTATTTTTAAAAAGATCACAAACTTCCTTGAAAAGATTAGAATGAAATTGTGTACCGTTATCAATAGTGATATGAGATGGGACTGAGAATCTGTTTATGTAATCTATTAGGCCTTTTACTATTGTTTCTTTTTTAATATTAGGAATAGGATAGGTTTGAAGGAATCTGGAAAAGTGATCTATTAAAGAGAAAATGTATTTATTGTTATTAGAAGTAACAGGAAATGGTCCTACAATGTCGATACCTATATGTGATCCAGGAGAAAGAGGTGAGTGAAAGAGTTGTAAGGGTGCTTTAATGTTATTGTAAGGGGAAATCTTTTGACAGGTTAGAGAGTTTCTGCAGTATTCTTTAATATCTTGTGTCATGTTAGGCCAATAGAATAAATCTTCTGCACTGTATAGTGTTTTAATAAAGCTAGCGTGAAAGTTTAAATGAGAATTATGTACTATGTATAAAGCTGTGTTTTTAAGAGTGTGATTACAAGTGTTTCTATATAGTTTTTGGTGTTTGTTAAAGTGTATAAAATATAGGCAATTATCTTTCATAAAAAATCTGGATAAATCTATATCCCTCGGTATACCCTCAATATTTCTTTTCTCAAAATAATTTATAACTCTTCTCCATTCTAAGTCTTTTAACTGTTCTCTTCTTACATTCTCAGAATTTAAAACTTTTGATGACTCAATCTCTTCACTGCTATTAATAACATGAACACTTCTACTAAGCGCGTCTGGAATTACATTTTTTTCCCTGTTCTAAACTGCATATCAAAATTATCGAGGCATGGACATTACCTCAGCTTCTGTTTCTTTATTCAAACCTCTAGTATCGTATACAAAACTTAGTGTGTTATCTGATTTCTTTATCAATATTATAGAACAGTTCCAACTACTAGAGGATCTCTCAATTAGTCCTAGCTTTAACATTTTGTTTATATGATCTTGCATAACTTCTTTTGTTGCTTGAGGCAACCTATACTGTGGAACAAAAACTGGTTTACTATTACCTGTCTTAATATTATGTTTATTTAATTTACTCTAACCTATATCATCAGAAGCTTGGGAAAAAGCTTCTTTATACTTCTTAATTAATTCTAACATTTTTATTTGTTGGTTAGTTTCCAAGTTCTCTAAATTTATATCATTTAAATTAAATGTGCATTCAGATTTTTCTACATTTTCTATCTCTATTTCTTCTTCTTCTGCTAAAAATATATCTCCTATCAACTCATTCTTGTTTAAAGTTACTTCTCTGTCAAAATAGTTAGCTATAGTGAAAGGTACTTCTAAATTATCATTTACAATAGCTAAGGTATTTCCAACTCTTAAACCATCAGTACAAGAAGATTCAATAACCACATGTTTGTTCTTCCATTTCTTTCCTACAATACCATGTGTCTTTACAAATGAGCGAGGAGGTAATATTAATTTTTTATTTAATTTTAATTTGTCTTCATTGTTTTAATTTATTTATACTGAAACATTGCATGTTGTAGTCACTAGAACAAACTATGAGTAACTTTACCTTGTTTATCTGGATATACTTTTCTTCAAAATTAAACAACACCTTTCCTATCCTCTTAATTATGTCTCTGCCTATCAATATATCTCCTATGAATTTCGTCTCATCTAAGATATATACTTCATGAATAAATTTAATTTTTCCAATATTAAAATACAAGGAAACTTTACCCTTTAATTTCAAAATCTCGTCAGTAACGCTTGTAACTTGTATGTTAGGAACTTTTATGACACTCTTAAATCGATCCATTTCAAATAACTTGGAAAAATGATTATAAAAAACTATTGATATATTTGACCATGAATCCCAATATCCCAATGACTTAAAGTTATTTATTCTTAAGTATGTTACAGGATTTTCTAAATTGTCTTAACGGGTCGGTTTAATAGTTTTTTTGGAGGGTATTGCATTAGGGTGTGTCTTCTATTAATTTTAGGACAATTTCTCTTTATATGTCCTTTTCTATTACAATGAAAACATGTAATATTATTATTATTATAACTTCTATCTCTATAATTATTATTATAAGGGTTAGGGGAATTTCTATAATTATTATTTAGTTCTTTTTCGTCATTAACATTAAATATGGGGTTCCTGGAGGGTAGTAATTTTTCCACCTTTAATGCAGTTTGTAAACAGTTATTATGTGTTAAATTCTTGGATCCCTATAAGTTTTTTAATTTCTAAATTTAACCAATAAATAAATATAGAGATGAGAAACTGATCTCTATTCTCTATGTCTTCAAACTCAGTAAGAGCATGCATGACAGATTCGCTTATCTCATCGATTTTTCGGCGTAATCTTTAATGCCCTTATTTTATATTTGAAAATCTCGAATAGGCCTCTTGTTTTGACACTTTAATTTCATATCTCTTAGTTAAAAATTCTACTAATTCATCAAAATCAAATTCTTTAATCTCTGGATGAGAGCTTAGATATGTCTGGGCAGAATCTACACATAATCATTTTAAAGTATTTACTTTAACTTCTTCTCTCCAGCCTTCAAGTTTTGCTCTAGTATTAAACTGATTTAAAAAACTCTTAAAATTATTTTTCCCGTTAAAGAATTTTAGTTTCCATAAAATGTTAGAAAAGTTTGGTATATTAAAGTTTTCGTTTTGCATTTCTCCTGCTTCTGCCATGATAAATATTTGAAATGATCTAATTTATAATGAATATGTATATTATTTAACAAACTAATATAAAAACATATATATTTAAATTTTATTATTTACTCTTTAATATTAACTATTTTAAAATATTAATAGTTTTGCCTTGAAAGGTTTTGAAACCTCAGTCTAAATGAATAATATTGAAGGGAAAAAATCTATAACTCATCAATTAAAAAAAATGTCCCAATGAAAATTTAAAAATGTCCCAACGGATTAAATTGGTCAATCGTAATCATTATCCCAGCTTTATAACTTTAAAGACAGTCCCAAGCCGTCTGCCACCAATATAAGTCTACACCACTGCCACCAATATAAACTCGTAAATTTGTGAAGCATATAAGATAATGAAAAATGGGGGAACCACAAAAATACGGTTTACAAAATGAAAATAAAAGGGAGACTGAAATTTCAAAAGGAGGCAAAGCAAAACGTCAAGTTTACTTAATAATATTTTGTTTACAATAATATTGAAAAGTGAATCTTAATGGTAGCTAAGCTAATAGCAGAGCGGTTTCGGAGGCTATACAAAGATCTACGTTTTAACAAATTTACATAGATTAAATAATTAAATGTAAAGGATCTCATAAAGACGAAGGAAAAGTTCTAGGCAGTCTAATTAAAACACATTTCAACGTAAAAACTTCAGTCTTTACTAGGCTCCTTAACTACACCAAACTCAAAAGTTCGTGCAATTAAGCAAAAAGAGAACACCTCCTCTTTGGGTGTAACTACTGGAACACCACTTAGTTTTGGCTACGGCCAATTACGAATCCTCGGGATCCGTTTCCTTCCAATCCTCTTAACTACGGTTAAAGGACAAGATCCTCGGGATCTAAGGTCTCTGTTTATTAAAAAATTTGCAGGTCTTATATTAACTTCTGGATACTTCGCTGATCTTCTATTAATCATTCTTCTATATTTCCTTGTGTAGAATCAGAAAACATAAATAAATATTGCATAAAAGTTTGTTTACATTTGAAATCATAACGGTAACTAATTTATTTCTTAATACTTTAAAAAATATTATAATAAAGTTTAGGCTTTACTTAGGAGTTTAGATTATTAAATACGATAACTTATTTAATATTACAATTCCTTACTAGTTTTTGTAGTTTAAAACGGCTTAATAACAAAATTATTATTAATAATGTATTATTCCTTTATAACCAATAGGACAGTAAAAGTGATGATAATAATAATAAATAATAACAATAATAACAATAACACTGAAAACAGTGTCACAATTTGTACAACGCTAAAAAACATTAAGAGAAATTAAATAAAAAATAAATAAAAAGAAATGTATTGAACTTTTTAGACTTCCTCTTTACGAATAATACTTAATTTCAAAATTAGAAGAAAATCATATCTTGGAAATGTGTTGAAGATAAAATAAAAATAATATATATATATATATATATATATATATATATATATATATATATATATATATATATATATATATATATATATATATATATATATATATACATCACCACCACTCACGGGCAAAGCCCTATTCAAGGAGGGGGTGTTAAAAGAGTAAAAATAAAGGTAAAAGAGCACAAAATCCAGAAAATAAAATCCACCCCACAGTACCCACCTAACGCAAATTTCTTAGGTGAGCGCAGACGCTGGCTTTTAAGAAATTGAGATTAAATGAGGAGGGAAAAACGGAAGATGGAAGGAAGTTCCACAAAACAGAGGTGGCAGGAAAGAAAGAGGCATCACAGCGGACAAGCCTGGAGTTCCCTATGTCCACGCAAAATTGATGAGCGGACATTGCACCCCTTGTGCTGCGAGGACGCCGTAAAGATGGAGGTATACGGGTGGATAGTTCCCTCGAGCATTTGCTGCTGTAGTACCTATAGAAAAGAGATAAGGCACCAACATCACGTCGCAAAGATAAGGAATCAAGAGAATTAGAAAGAGCGGGACAGTTTATAAGTCTCTTATCCTTTGACTCAACCCTATCCAAAAGACGGGTGAAACATGAGCCACCCCAGATATGAGAACAGTACTACATACAAGGGCGGATGAGACCCTTGTATTTTGGAGCAACTGCGAGGAAGAAAAAAATTCTCGCAGTCTAAACAGAACTCCCAGCTTCTTGAGGCCGCCCTAGCAACCATTGTGATGTGAGGTTTCCAAGACATTTTTTTGCTTATGTGAAGGCCAAGGATGTTTATATTGTCAACAGGAGAGACGGGAGAACCATCGAAAGAAATAGAAAAGTTAGGAGGTGTCTTTGAGAGGGAGATTTCTAGAAGTTGAGTTTTTAAAGAGTTGAATTTCACAAGGTTGAGACGACCCCACTGGGAAATTCTATCCAGATCTGCAGGAATGGAATCGGATAGATTTACACGAGAAGCAACTCTAGATGCAAAGGAAGGAGCAGATTTGAAATTAGTAGAAGAATTTAGGGTTGAGTCATCGGCATATGAATGGATTGGGTTAGATGAATAGCTGAGAAGATCATTAATGAAAAGTAAGAATAGAGTAAGGACAAGACAGAACCCTGAGGAACACCACTATTGACAGGAAAGGAAGAAGTCGCTCCATCAAACAGCTGAAATGGAACGATTAGAAAGAAAACTTGACATAAGTAAGCAAAGAGAAGGAAGAAACCCAAAGGAATGGAGCTTGGAAAGCAGTGACGCATGCCATACCCGGTCAAACGCCTTAGATATGTCAAACCCCACTACGCAAGTCTCCCCATGGTCCCTAAGGACAGAAGACCATAGATCTGTGAGATAGTGAGATAGTGAAAGTATACCACCAGTAGACTTTGAACGTCGAAAGCCATACTGATGATCAGAAAGAAGGGAATGAGATTCCAGATGATCTAAGAAGTGAGAGTTAAGAAGGGTTTCAAAGATCTTAGACAGAATACAAGTGAGAGCTATAGGACAATAGTTGGAAGGATCAGAGCGGCTAACTTTCTTCGGAATAGGTTGGACTATTGCGCGCTTCCAACACTGAGGGAAAGTACTAGTATTGAGGCATAGAGAGAAAAGTTGAACGAGGGACGGAGCCAGCTCAGAGGCGCACTCCCTTAAAACTCGGGGAGGAATGCCATCCGGGCCGCTTGCTTTCCTAACGTTCATTGACTTCAGAGGCCGATGCACCTGGTCAAATGAAATCACAGGCAAAGGCATGGGACATCTGAGGGGAGAAGAAGTAAGAGGAGGATTGCTGGAGTCGTCCAGGGTAGAATTAGAGGAGAATAGGAGGCCGAAGAGATTAGCCTTTCAGTTGGAGTGTTAGCAACAAAACCATCAAAGCGAATAAGAGGAGGAAAGGAAGATTTACAGAAATTGTTGGAGATGTTTTTGGCAAGGGGCCAGAAAAATTTTTCACTAGGAGAATTTAGGAGCTCAGCACACCTTCGTTTGGTGAAAGTCTTTGCTCTTCGAAGAATATCCCTGCAACGATTCCGATCTGAATGAAAATTAGGTAGAGTGATAGGTGAAGGAGAATTTTTCCACTCTCGATACGTGATGTCTCTAGCCTGAATGGCACGAGAACAAGCATGATCGAACCATAGATTTTGAGGAGAGAAAGATTTTGTTGAAGAAGGAATGAACCTGTTCATCCCATCAACGATTACAGCCCCCACCTTATCTGCAGAGTCCGAAGAGTCTTCAGAGACAAAGCAGTCACTCCAGGAATAGTTAGCGTAGAAGCAACGGAAGGCCCCCAGTCAGTCCGATCAAAGTGCCAGAAGAAACGTTTAGGGCAGGGTGGATCAGTTGGAGAGAAAGCATGAAAATTAAGACAAATTAGATTGTGGTCAGATTAACCAATAGGTGCGAAGATAGCGTATTTATAGAGAGAAGGACTAGTAGTGAAACATAAGTCAAGAGTGTTCAAGAATTGGTTGGGACGATCTGGAATGTGTGTTGGTTCTTTAATCAGTTGCTCCAGATCGTTGAGAATGCTGAATGATTCAGCCTCCTCTCCCCCTGAATCGGTATGAGAGGAACCTAACCACTCAGTGTTGTGTACGTTGAAATCCCCTAAATAGAGGACTTCAGTATTTGGATGCGAAGATGTAACAGTCTCGTGAGAAGTAGTTAGATACTCAAAAAAGGTAGAAAAATCTGTTCTATTAGGAGAACAGTAGCAGAAGCACAAGATTATTGGTGATCTTCTTTCCTCACTTTCTAACTCTTATATTTTTTTAATACATAAAAAGATACATTAAAATCGAAATTTTGAACAATAACATTTTTTTATTGAAAATTTAGCAAAATATTTTATAAAAAAAATATATATTTTACTTTTAATAATAATATTTTAAAATGGTTTTCCCTTCGAGGTTTGTTTTTCGAAGACAGCGTACAATAAGAATTTATTTACAAAATAGTTTTACAATTGAGACAGGATTATGCATAATTTATATTACATTTTAAATGTTTTACTTTTTAAAACAATAGTTTATATATTTATGCATATATAATAATTATTTTTATAACACAAAGAACTTTATTTATTTTTTTTTTAATTAGTTAAATGATTCTTAAAAACACAAATATTAAATATAAATAAGTAATGCAAAAATTATAGATTTTCTGTTTTCTTTATAGAAAACGTTTCTACTATTTTTTGGGTAACTTTTAAACGTTCACTATATACATATTATGAAAATTAGGGGTTTGTCTTCCAAAATCCTCACAAGCGGCAGTGCAAAATTCAAATGTTCATTTATATCGTACACCGCAAAATATAAATAATAATAATAATAATAATAATAATAATAATAATAATAATAATAATAATAATAATAATAATAATAATAATAATAATAAATAATAGTCTCAATATGGCCGTACACATCGAAGGAACTTTAACAGAAACTAATCTTAACGTATAAGTTTCAGTAACTGTATTTAGACGATTTAAATAGTTAAATAGTTGGAGAAAATTTCCTTCTCCGTCACAATTCGAAGAATGTTCCCTCGTATGTGTACGTCCAAGCTTTTATAATAAATGAGAGACGATGTTAAAGTAACATTTTGGTTACTGACGAATTTGATCTTGTGTTTTCCTCAGGGAGATTAATTCTTCTCGATCTTTGGAAGATAAATTATTAGCTTTTATAGCAACAAGAACAAATACGATGATTCATGAGAACACAGAATTAACCGAAATATAAATTTTATCGTATGGGAGAGAATATGTGTATTCTTCCGAATTTGCATGAGAAGTGTGTTCTTGCTTTTTCTCTCTTTGATGAAAATGAGCTTTTTGATCTGGTGGTCAAAATTTGAACTATTCCTTCAAGGTGGCCAGATTGAGACTGATAAATATAGTGATAAAATAAATAAATACTGATAGAGTTTTTATATCGTCCCCGGCCAGGATGACACCTGACCTTTGACAGGAAGGGTGTCATTGAAATAAGAATTTATTCCGAGTCCTCAGAGGTATCAGGATCTACTAAGCGACACTTTGCTGCTTCGGCAGCTTTACGAATTGGACGAACATGAGTAACTCTCTGATCAGAAGGTAAAGTCGGTGTGACCTTGGAAAGACCACTTGAAACGTTATCTGATAAGGTAGAACTTGCCCCAGACTCTCTGTGAGTCAAAGATAATTCCAGAGGGTATAAGTGTTTAATAGAGTACAGATTTTGTTGTCCTCCGGGCGTTCGAACAAACACCTGTCTCACTTTATTATTATCCCATTATAGAAGCTGTGTGACAATACCCATCTGCCAAAATGGTTGGTCTTTGACGGGGCTTTTGATAAGTACCACGTCATTAACTTTAACAAGATTTTCCCATTTGGCTTGATAAAGATCCCGACTTGTTTCTCTGAGACCAACCAGGTACTCGTTCTGCCAAAGAGTCCTGAACTCCTCAAATATTTCTGAGGAACTCTTAAGAGAACGAATTAGTTCTTCTCGACCTGAAGAGGCAGAGTTCCAGAACTGATTATCAGAATCGGTTCCTGGCAACACCAAGCCCGTTCTTGCTTGAGGTTTCAGAAAACAGTTAGGTGTAAGAGGTATGATATCATTATCTGACGAAGTGTATGTGAGAGGTCTGGAGTTTATAGCGTCTGTTATGTCAGAAAGAATAGTAATGAAACTAAAATACTCCAAAGAGGAACGTCCAACTGTCTTATAAAGACAGTCTTTCACAACCTCTTATCATACGTTCCCACATACTTCCTACCCAAGGACTATATAAAGGTATTCGCTGGTGTTTAATTTGATTATGACGGAGAAACTCGCCACCATCCTCAGAAACCACAAATGATTCTATGGCATCTGCACCCTGAGTGAAGGACCTAGCGTTATCGCTATAAAGGACATCAGGGACACCAAATTTGTTGACGAACCTTTGAAAGGATTGTACGAAAGATTTTGAAGACATATCTGGAAGAAGATCCAGATAAATGGCTCGAATGTTGAGGCAAGTGAAGATTAAAACATACATCTTCTGAGCCTGACTGGCACCCTTAATTCTAACCCACCAGTGTTTGGTAAAGTCAACTCCTAGGTATTTGAAGGGACGGAAAAATTCAACCTGTGCCTTGGTGAAATTCGTGAAACGAGGGTATCTAAATGAAAAGGAATTGAACTTTTTACAGACTATGCAATCTGCAAGGACTTTCTTGATTGTTGCACGAGCAGAAGTTATCCAAAAACCTCGCAATCTCAGATGGGTGAGAGTTGCTTGTATGCCTAGATGCTTACACCTAAAATGAGCATCTTTAACTAATAAAATAGTTAAATGATGACTCTTTCCTAATAAGATAGGATTAAGAACTTCATATTGGTAGTAGTTTGATCGGGAAATACGTCCCTTTACTTCTGATGAGACCAAAGTCATCCACGAACAGATTCAAACGATTAACCAAATCTGGAGGTCGTGCAGTTGAAGAAGGGTTGAGTTTGATCTCCTGCAGAAAATCCAGTTCTTTTGAAAAGGACTCTTGCTGCATGATCCTGAGACAATAAAGTCGAGCTTTAGAGTCACAGTCCATGTCCACCTTCGCAGCTTTAGCTCGAAATCTGAAAAGGAGAGCACAAACTCGATGAAGAGAAATGAGACTGGAGAATCTCTCGAAATTAAGAACAGGCGGGTCTTTAACTGATTGAACTATAGTGAAAATAGGAGAGGCTGTTTTAGCATTCTCCTTGTCCATCTCATAACTTGGCCAATATGAAGAATCATGAGCTAACCATTCAGGTCCTCGAGACCAAAATGATAACCTTTTCTTAAACTCTAAGGACGACAAACCTCTGGTGATCAAGTCCGCCGGATTGTCCTTAGAACAGACATATCTGAATTCAGGAATCAGATGATGATCCTCTTTCAAGGATAATATCATCCGAGAAATATCCTGTATTCGATTCCTTACAAAAATTTGCTTAGATTTTTGATCTTTGTACAAGATCCAAGCTAATGAGATTTGTGAATCAGAGAATATATTGAGACTGCGAAATTCAGTCCCCCTAAGACTCGTTAAAAGTTGAGAAATGCATTTTATGGCCATGAAGATAGATAAGAGCTCGAGACACGGTCAATGTTTTTCCTTTAGCAGGAGCCACCTTACCCTTTGACCACAAAATAGAGGGACCACTTTCATTCGACGAGATGTATACAACAAACCCATAAGCTTGTGAACTGGCATCACAAAAGACATTGATGGAAAGATTGGAGTCAAATGACTCAAAACAAGAACGAGGAAAGGATACCTCTCTCAGAGAAATTAAGTCAAGACGAAGTCTCTCCCACGAGTTTTTCAACTCATCATTAATCGCATCCCCACCCCATCTCCATTCCCCAAGTTTTCCTCATAAGAAGACTACCTCTGATGGTAACTGGAAGAAAGAGAGAGAGGGGATCAAAAACTTTAGAAATCTCTGAAAGAAGCTCTCGCTTGGTGGAGACAAGATAGAGGGAGAAGTCACTGAGCTTAATGCTATCCAATGTAGTATTGTACAGATAGCTTAGAACTCTCTCTTCTTTACTTTGATGAGAAGACAATTTATCATTGTTTTCAAAAATGTCTCTGAGCTCCCGGCTATTGGAACTCCACGAACGCAGATCAAATCCACCTTCACTCATTCTGGAGGTGGCAAGTAGAAATATATCTTTCAAAACGTCCAAAGACGAATGTGTGAAATTAAGATTGTCAACATAGAGGTTGTTTTGAAGGATGGAAGTGCAAAGATCATCAGGATATTTTTGGGCATGGTGCCGAATGACAGCTCCCAATACATATGGGCTTACTGCCAATCCAAATATAATAGTGGCATAACGATAAGTGAGTAACCGCCCTTCCTCTTCCCAGAAGAAACAAAATTTGTTTTCGATCGGACTCAAGCTTCAGACGAATCTGAAGAAACGCTTTAGAGATATCTGCAAGAACTACATATTTGTTAGTTCGAAAGAAAAGATGAAGTCTAAAAAGAGAGGAAAGGAGATCAACTCCAGGATAATATGCTTGGTTCAAGGAAGGACTATTTCCAACCCGAAGACTACGGTTAAACACCTGACGGATTTTTGTTGTAACTTGTTCAGCTGTTTTGATTATAGGTCTATGCGGGATCCAAATGTATTTAGAGAATTCTCTTGGAGAAACCTCTACTGGCTCAATTATACCTTCCTCTAGGTTTTGTCTAAATACTTTCCCATAAGCCGAAGCAAGACCCCGAGCTTCAAGCCGTTTTCTTACTCTACGAAGGGTAGCTTAAGCCACTTGATAATTATAAGGATCTTCTTTGAGAATTTCTTCATATTAAGGAAGTTCTAGGTGATATTTACCATCCACAAATTCTATGCCTTCGTGGAACCTCTTTATAAATATATCATCGATGGAACCCACGTCAGAAACTTCATTTATTCCCAAAGACTCAAGCTTGTATAGATCTTCTAAGCCCAAGTCTAGGTCAGTGTCAGAGTGGGTGAATAGAAGAGGATCGAAATAAGATTTAGAAGGCTTCCACAATAAGATTGATTGTAGACTCGGGGACTTGGTCTAAAGATCTGAGAAGAGACGAGGGTAAGACATTACTTTTATGTCATGAACTTTTTCCCTGTTCTTTTAGAAGAGGAGGAGATCGCTCTCCGAAAATTGTCAGTTTTTGTGAAGGTGTAAGAAAACTATCAACCGAACCAAAAGGAACGTATCCATGACAAGTGTCTAGAGCGCTTCCTTTGACACATGAGACGGAGCGAAAGTGCTTCATTAGACACAGTGCGTCTGTTCCTAACAGACCTTCGATGTTGGTGACCTCATCGGCATGGTTTCCAGTATAAAAACCATCAGCGACTTTAAAGCCACTAGCCTTTACATTATAAATAGCTCCCATGAGACCCTTGACATCAAAACTGACATCAAGTTCAGAATCGATGTAGACTGGAAGTTTTTTGAAAGTTCTGCAACAAATATTAAGATCTAATTCTAAAGGACGCATCGTTCGTACCTGCTCTCCCAGGAAAGTTTTAATTGAACTTTCATGAATGGGGAAAGAATTAATGTTAATACCCAGCTTAGAAAGTACAGATGGGTGAAAATAGCTCCTCTGAGAACCTAAGTCCAGCAACACCCGTACAGGTATCACTTTATTTCCATTCCTCACTTTGAGTGAAATAGTTGGCAAAATATGACCTGAGGACGAGTTGCCCAGGTTAATGCACACATAGTTGCCAGCCCTTTCATCATCTTCCTCAGTGTCTTTAATAGAGGAAGTGGAAGGAAAATTTATAGAATTGCCAGACTTCGTTTTCGACTTTGTATTAGACGAACAGAGAGCAGTGATGTGAACTCTGCTTTTACATACCCAACAAGGCCGACTAAGGCCATATCTTTTGGCAGGACAGTCTTTTGTGTGGTGATTAGCGCTGGAGCAGTTTGTGCACAATCCCAGTGCTACGCATCTTTCTCTTCTCAGTTTAGGAGAGGAATACGCTACGCACGAATTCATAAAATGCTTTCCCTCACACAATTTACACAAGGGATTATTCAATGTTGATGTTTTATTTGAAGAACTTGATTCTTCTTTAGACTTAGACTTTTTCGGACTAGAAACCTCAGAAGAATTGTGATAAGATGAAGACTTTTTCTTGGAAGGTGATGAGGATTAAACTTTCGTAGTCTTGTCCTTACCATAAAAAGAACTCTTTTCTCTTGTTTTTTCAAGAGACTTAAGAATATAATTGCTGTGTTTGAAAATTATATTAATGGAAGGATATTCTTCCTGAGTAATAAGTTTAAGTTCCCTAAGAAATATAGAAGGCAATTTGTCCACAATAACATGACTGAGGAATTTACATCCCGGAGTGTTTTCCTCCAAGAAATTCCATCCGAATTCCTTCAAGCTCATGAAGATATGCACGAACTTCAGCAATAAAAGCGCGTACATCCTCAAGGTTTTTTCCACTCAAAATTGGAGCCGAAATCTATCCGGTGCATCAGGGAATCAACTATGTAAGGTTCATCCAGATATTGACTTTTGAGAATATCTAGGGCTACTTCTAAATTTTCATCAACATTGGAAAGATGTTCTATGTCTTTAAGAGCATATCCAGATAAATGCGATCTTAGATATTGAAGCTTTGCAGCTTCCGAAATATCAAGACGACATCCATAGACGTTGTTATACGATAAAAGGAAAGATCTGAACAAAAAAACGATCATCCTTTCCCCCAGAGAATGATATACATTTAAGTTTGGGCAGAGACAATTCCCTTTGGGGGTGATAACCACTAAGAACTGTTCTTAGCTCTGCCTTTGAAACAGAATTTTCTTGCGATACAGCCGATCTTTCCGAACGTGGGGGAGATGGAGGGGTTGAAGGTCGAATACGATTTAAAACCTTTTGTATTTCAAGATTATATTGAGACGCACTTAATATTTCCTCATCCAATAAGGTCGAATCATATTGGACGATATATGACTTCCACAGGGAAGCCTCTATTTCAGAGTCCAGCTGCCTAATTTCCTCTAACCTCAAAGAAACCTCGTCAAGAAGAGTGACTAATGAAAGAGAGTCATTTTCTTCTCTAACTATCTCAAATGCAGCCTTGAGGATGAGAGTTACTTTTCTCTTAATAACGGCTCTTGCTCTTTTGGTTAGGGAAATATCAGCTTTTGCTTTCCGTAAGAAGCTCCTGTCTCTCTTCAGTCGTAATAGACTTAGAGGAAGTACCAAGATCACTAACTATAGTGTCTTCTAGAGCGTCGAGTATTAAAGAAGCTTCATCGATATTACTAGCCATATTTTTAACTTTGGGAATTTACGCAAATAAAGTAGGCTACGAGAATAAATTACTAAAATTTAAGGAATATAATGATGTAAAGCGGAAGCCTTGTTTCTAAATGGGTCCCTAAGAATTAAACTACAAAAAACACCGCAAAAATCGGACAAGAATTGTAAAAATTATCGCAAAAACCAAAAATGCTCACACACAACGTATATATATATATATATATATATATATATATATATATATATATATATATATATATATATATATATATATATATATATATATATATATATATATATATATATCAGAAGTGGGAGAGCTAATTTTAAACTTTAGAGCGCAAACGCAAAAGCGCAAATTGGAAAAACTTAGTGCGCAAGCGCAAAAGCGTATATTTTTTCAAAAATTTTGTCCGCAAATGCAAAAGTGCAAATGTCCGCAAATCAAAAAAAATTTTAAAACGCAAATTTACGAGAGAGAGAAAAAAAAAAAAAAAATTACAGCGCAAATATGTAGAGATGAATTTTTTTTATATTTTATTTCAAAGATGCAAATATATTACAAAAAATGAGAAATATTTTAATCTTATTTATTCAATTATCTATGATCTCTTCCTTCTCGTAGCTCTCCTCTTGCATTCTAGATAGGGTCATATTTCCTTTCATAAAAATAAATTTTTCAAAATTGCTTAATGCCATGGCTGTCCTCTTTGGTCTTAGAATGCTAGAGCCTTGACTAAACAACCTCTCCACGTCCGTTGAGCTGGCTAATGGGGTATTATATTAAATAAACAAGTCCACCCAGACATCCTGGTATTCACTTGGAAACAGGTTCCTTGTGAGAGGGGTACTGTGTTGAACATTTACTGCAGCACAGCTATCCAAGGTTTGTCCCAACTTCTCCTCCACAGGTGTCAGCTGGATATATGAGGCCTTCAGTTTCTGAAATATTTAGAAATGGTATCAAGACCTTAAATCTTTTTTTAAGTTTCATTTGAACATTGTGTCAGTGTATTAACAAAATTAATCAATTAATTAAAAAATTAAAAATTAATTAATAAATTAAAATAATGTTAATTATTAAAACATTATTGTCAATGTATTAACTGCAGTGTATTGTGATATATATATATATATATATATATATATATATATATATATATATATATATATAATATATATATATATATATATATATATATATATATATATATATATATATATATATATATATATATATATATATATATATATATATATATATATATATATTATAAAAATTATAATTTCATATGGCTAAAAATGTTAAAATCATATAGCTAAAATTTCAGCACTGAATGTAAAATTGAAAGTCATTATTCTTTAAAAATTCAGTTCTCATTTGAAAGTCGTAATGAACTGTTCTCATTTTGAATCCGCAAAGGAAATTTCAAATTTTGTTGTCTTTAAGAAAAATTATCTTAAATAACATACTCGAATAAATTTCAAGTTGAAAACTTTAATTGTCAAAAAAGTTCTTAAACATTTCATTCAAAATAAATTTAATCATATCGTTTGATATAAAATAAATTTGACTATTTAATCTGTCGATTTTATATTCTTTCAATAGATTATTCGTGACATAACTGCAGTGAAGAGTTGTGAATAAACTTCTAGACGATGAGAAACTAGATTACTTCTCTGGTTCCCGTGTGAGAAAATAAATATTTCTCAAGAAAAGAAGAATCTTTTCTATTATTAAGATCTACTTGTGTAAGTTATTCTTCTATTATTTCGTTTAGAAGTTGTTCATAATCTCATTCTTAACTAAGATCTGTTTTTTTATATCGCATTTACAGAGATGCTCTTTTGAATACAAGTTAATCTTATGCAAATTCAGGAGAAACCAACCTTTAACTCTTGGTTCGGATTATATCGAATTTATCTCCTGTTAATTCTGCAAAATATACCATCTTTGATTTTATTAACTTTTCATTTCAAATCCTAAAATTTAATATAATTGAGAAATATTTATTATTTCTTTGATTTGATCTACTAAATATCGGCAGCTTTTTGTTAAAAACCTAATTTTATTAGAAGAGCTTTTGCCTTCAACTTAAAATTCAAACTTACGAGTTTACTTTGATATATTTTGATAATTTATTAGAAGTGCTTTTGCCTTCTACTTAGAACTGTTGATATAAAAGTTTATTTGATATATTTTGATAATTTATTAGAAGAGCTTTTGCCTTCAATTTAGAAATCTTCAAATACGAGTTCATTTCTTGTTTCTAGTAATCTTTCGATTTTGATTGGGTTCAATTTGATAAAATTTTCCCATCTTTCGTTCGTCAAAATATATGCAGTGCATTTTCTAACAATATTGTAAATATTGGAACACAGTTTGATTGGTTTTTCATAATTGTGCTTTCGTAATTTTTCATTTGCGTATATATTGTTTAAAAATTTGTGTGTGTGCCATACATGCAATTTACCTCACATTTAATAAGAAAATCTATTTCGAGTTAAAGGTGTTTTGTAAAATACCAAACATCTAAGTGATTTCGGCTTAATATTGCCGTATTTTCTAAATTTAAAATTTAAACTAGTAGGTTCTAACTTTGAACTGATATAACAGTCAAGTTATCAGTTTTTTCGCAATATAGACTTTGAATATCGTCTAAACACACGAAAGAACACATACATCAAGTCAAAAATTTTCATTTTTCACAAATTTGAAAATATATATATCTATACATATAAGGTGTGTGTGTGAATTTTGTGTTTTTGTTCCAATTTCGACAATTCTAGTCCGATTTTATCGGATTTTTTTGTGTTTCTATTCATTTACACCTATTCACAAATAAGGCTCCTACTTTTCAAAAGAAAAATCCTTATAGTTTCGTCTTTTGAAGAAATTGACAAAAAAAGCTCTTTGGAGCATTTGAAAAAAAAAAAAAAGCTCTTTTGAGCATTTGATAAAAAAAGCTCTTTTGAGCATTTGAGAATAAGAAGCTCTTTTGAGCATTTGAAAAAAAGTTCTATCGAACATTTGAGAAAAAAGCTCTTTCGAGCATTTGAGAAAAAAAAGCTCTTTCGAGCATTTGAAAAAAAAGCTCTTTCGAGCTCTATTTAGCATTTGGGAAATTATAATAAGCTCTATTGAGCACATAATAATTGAAAATGAATACAGAAGACATTACTTCAGTATCCTCACTTCTTCAAGAAATGGAAACTTCTATCTCAAGTGACACAGAGATAGCAGAACAGACCCTCCAACCTGAGGAAATGAAGAAAAAAATTGAAGAAGTAAAGGAGAAGTTATCCCCTCTCAAGATAATGAGAGGAGTATCAAAAAGGAAAGTTACTATCCTTTTCAAACAACTATTGGAAATTATTCAAACAGACGGAAGTAATTCACCTCTCATATCGTCTATGTTGGAAGAAGTATCGTCAAGGCTTCTAGAGGTGCGTCAATATGACGGAGAAATAGAGGCATTAATATGCTCATCTGGTCTTATCAAATATGACAACATCTTGCTCAATGAGGAGATAGTGAGTGCGTCTCACTATCATCTACAACAGCAGAAAGTTATGAGCAAGTTTCATTCATCTAATGGAAAAGCATCTCGCCATTCGTCAGCCTCCGGCTCAAATTTACAAGAGAACTTAGAGAACCAGTCGGAGGTAAAATCCATATTGAGAGGACTAGCCGTCAAGCAAGAGGTCAAAATACCTGCCTTAAAGTGTAAAACTTTTTCAGGAGAATCTGACCGTTTCCAATTTCGATCGTTTTTACTTTCTTTTGAAAATGTCTTCGGAAGTCGGCGAGACTTAAGTGACGCCGCCAAACTTCAATATCTAAAGGCTCATCTTTCAAGTATGGCATTAAAAGATGTAGAACATCTTCCTAATGTGGATGACAACTATGAAGTTGCTCTCCAAATTTTAAAAGATTTATATCTTGATGTGCCTTTTATAATCGATTGTCTATTTCATAAAATAGACACAGCTCCTGTCATAGACAACAAAAATCTTGAGGCAGTGAGAGCTTTCATATCTGAAGTTCGTGCACATCTACATGAACTTAAAGAATTCGAACTAGATTTTATGGAGGAGGGTTCAGCTGGATGTAAACTTTTAAGTCATATCGTGGTGGATAAATTGCCCTCAAGCTTCCTAAGGGAGCTAAAAATCGAGACAAAGATAGAATATCCTTCTATCAACATCATCTTAGATAATTACCATATGATTTTAAAATCTATGGAAAGAATCAGAGGGAAGAATCCATCACATACATCTACGTTTAAAAAATCTTCAACTGGAAAGAAAACATCATCTTTTCAAAATTCCACGTACTCCAGACAAGAGAACACCACATCTCCAAAAAAGTCTAGTGTTTCTTCGGAATCATCATCTGTAAAGTGCAAATTGTGTGACGGTGCACATTTTATGTCGTCTTGCACCATCTATTCGAATCCAGCCTCCAGAAAAGAGCGCTGTATTGAATTAGAACTATGCTCTAGCTGCTCCAGCACAAAGCATAAATCTAAGCAGTGTCCTGCTAAGCGATATGGACTTAGCCGCCCTTGCTTTTACTGTAAAAGCAAGAAACATATATCAGCCCTTTGCACATCTGAAACAAATGGAAAAAGGAAGAGTGATCAACATCGTAGAGGAGATGACACAACCTACCCATTCATCTTCTCTTGCACAAACTGGAGAGGATGAATCTCATCAAAGTCATCTGTGTATCAACACAGGATCAA
>SEYY01024821.1:75000-82302 GCA_009176605.1 Armadillidium nasatum | reverse complement strand
CTTCAGTTTCTGAAATATTTAGAAATGGATCAAGAACTCAAATCTTTTTTAAGTTTCATTTGAACATTATGTCAGTGTATTGTGAATATATGTATGTATAAATTGTATATATATATATAATATATATATATATATATATATATTATATATATAATATATATATATAATTTATATATATATATATATATATATATATATATATATATATATAAATATATATATATATATATATATAAATATATATATATATATATATATATATATATATATATATATATATATATATATATATATATATATATATATATATATATATATATATATATATATATATATATATATATATATATATATATATATATATTATATATATATATATATTATATATATATATATATATATATATATATATATATATATATATATATATATATTATATATATATATATATATATATATATATATATATATATATATATATATATATATATATATATATATATATATATATATATATATAATATATATATATATATATATATAATATATATATATATATATATATATGTATATGTGTATATTATATAGTATATATATATATATATATATATATATATATATATATATATATATATATATATATATATATATATATATATATATATATATATATATATAATACAAGAGATGCTTAAAGTTTTTTCCAAATTATACAAATAACTCACTTTAAATGTGTCCATTTCAGACTCAGTCCCATCACCTTCAGTGCCTTGATGTGGAAGAGTAAAATTCGATTCAATATTACACTTTATTTCCTCCAATATCCTCATCTTTACAACTGGGTACTTCCAACTCATTTAACCTACGTACCACTCCGAGTTTGAAGTGAAGGTGCTGGGCTGTTGCCATAAGCAAATCAAAATCATCAAAGATACTGCTGAACCTCGGTTCAAAGCCCTTTTCTTTCCCTTTGTTTGGCTTTGGTTGCTTTAAGCAAGTAGTTGACTAAGTTTTTGGTATAGTTAAATTTTTGCACCTCTCGTCTGTTGCATTTCCACGAGATTGTCCTTGAGGAGGAAGAGGTTAGGCAATAGAACTCCCACACAGGCATTCTTCTCATCCTGCAACATATCCATCCTAACAGCAATAGGCGTCATTATTTCGATGTACTCAGCAATTACCTCTTTATCAATTTTATTAAATACTGGTAGACAAAGCTTTTGTTTGATACAAATGCTGTTGATTTGTGTCATGCTACCATCAAGGTTCTTAAGAAGTTCTTTCATAGAATCGTTTAGGGAGTTCCAGCGAATAATACTTGCTGTTTTAACCTTATGTTCCCAACTCCTTCTTGATTCTCGCAGCAAATGTA
Source organism: Armadillidium nasatum (assembly GCA_009176605.1). Taxonomy (NCBI): domain Eukaryota; kingdom Metazoa; phylum Arthropoda; class Malacostraca; order Isopoda; family Armadillidiidae; genus Armadillidium; species Armadillidium nasatum. Next base: position 80,930 of record SEYY01024821.1, on the reverse strand, counting down.
GTTTTCCTATTTTGGGCATTCTACAATGCCTGTGCTTTGGCAAGTGTCTTATTAATAGGATCCTTGGCACCAGAGGACCAGCGAGGAACTTTCGAAACATCCCTAGTAGCCAAGATGTTTAATGTGTGGGAAATGCAACGGCGATGTTTAAGTAGGCAAAGGGCATCATCCTCTTCAAGCAGATATTTGAGTAGAGCGCAAATGCAAAACGGCAAATTATCGAAATTTCGAGCAAACGCACAAGCGCAAATTTGCGCTTTTGCGTTTTGCGCTTTCATTTGCGCTTATGCCCACCTCTATATATATTATATATATATATATATATATATATATATATATATATATATATATATATATATATATATATATATATATATATATATATATATATATATATATATATATATATATATATATATATATTATATATATATATATATATATATATATATATTATATATATATATATATATATATATATATATATATATAATATATATATATATATATATATATTATATATATATATATATATATATTATATATATATATATATATATATATATATATATATATATATATATATATATATATATATATATATATATATATATATATATATATATATATATATATATATATATATGTGTGTGTGTGTGTGTGTGTGTGTGTGTGTGTGTGTGTGTGTGTGTGTGTGTGTAATCAGAGCTATAGGCCTGCTTCTAAGAAACCGAATCCACAGAATAAAAAGTACGGCCAGAGAGCCACAGCAAGCAAAATTAATTTAATAGCCAGATAATTCGAATCTTAATAGATTCATTATCCTATATTCTTTTAAAAAAAAAAAAAAAAAAAAAAAAAAAAAAAAAAAAAAAAAAAACACTATTTAAACATATAAAACAAATAAAAAATCTAAAAATAAATTAATAAGTAGAATTGAAAAGTGAAACTAAAACGTAAACAATATCTTGGCCACGAGAACATCTCTAAATAAAAGCAACTAAAATGTTATTATTGTTGTTATTGATATTATTATTATTATTATTATTATTATTATTATTATTATTATTATTATTATTATTATTATTATTATTATTATTATTTTTAATATATTGTTATTTTTATTATTTTAATTATTATTATTATTTCATTATCATTATTATTATTATTATCATTATTATTATTATTATTATTATTATTATTATTATTATTATTATATTATTATTATCATTCCCTTTGCCCTTATTGTCATGAATATTAAATCGCAAAATAAAAGTAATTAAAAGTTAATATTCTTGTTGTTATTGATATTATTGTTATTATTATTATAATTATTATTATTCTTATTATTAACTTCTTATTCATCATTTTCTCTTCGTTATCCAATTTTTATCTCTCATATATTAATTAATTTTTCGCTTTATCAATCATTTTTTCATGTCGCGATGTTCTTGTGGCCAAGGTAGAGTCCAAGTTATTAGTATCGCTTTTCTATTAAATTTATTCATTTATTTTTGCCACTTTAAATTTCTTTTATGTATTTTATATAGTGTTTTATTATTATTATTATTATTATTTGTTTTAGATTATCTGAAGATGAATCTATTAAGACTGGAAACATCCTGCTAAAAAATAAATTAAAATTATGTGTATTAAATATATATATATATATATATATATAATATATATATATATATATATATATATATATATATATATATATATATATATATATATATATATATATATATATATATCATATTATATATATATTATATATATATATATATATATATATATATATATATATATATATATATATATATATATATATATATATATATATATATATATATATATATATATAATGTTCAAAACTATTAAATAAATTAATATCAATAATGTATTCCATTAAATAAAGTGCAAACATTACCCGAAGTCAAAGTATGTTTCATTCTGCATCAATAAAAAGTAGAACAGAATTTTAATACTTTTAAAAATGCCACCTTTTGAACTTTCATAATAATAATAATAATAATAATAATAATAATAATAATAATAATAATAATAATAATAATAATAATAATAATAGTAATATAATAATATAATTATAATAATAGTAATAATAATAATAATAATAATCATAGTAATGATAATAATAATAATAATAATAATAATAATAATAATTATAATAATATAATAATTCATTTGTAAATTTTATTCAGAAAGGAAATTTCAATTTAAATTAATTTAATGAAATTTGTTTATATAAATTACAATACACAGTTCAATTTATTTGAAAATCAATCAAAATTTCAATCTATCACAAAAAAAAATAAAATAAATAATAAAATAATAATAATTAATAATAATAATAATAATAATAATAATAATAATAATAATAATAATAATAATAATAATAATAATAATAATAATAATAATAATAATAATAATAATAATAATAATAATAATATAATAATAATTTAATCTTCAAATTCACAAATTAAATTTAGAAAAAGTACATTTACAAGTCTTTATATGTATTGCTGTAGGTTTTATACTAATAAATACCATAATAAAATTATGGAAGATCTTCAGCTCTAAGAATGGATTACTAAAGAAAACACACTAGTTTCAATTAAGCCCAAATTTAATAGATAAATTTTGCTTAAATTTATTAACTGACATAAAATATTAACATGATATTTATAATAAAAAAACACTATTAATAATACACTGATAGTAATTATAATAAAAATAATGATAATAATAATATAATAATAATAATAATAATAATAATAATAATAATAATAATAATAATAATAATAATAATAATAATAATAATAATAATAATAATAATAATAATAATAATAATAATTCACTAATAATAATAATAAAAATAATAAAATAATAGAAATAACAATAATACTAGTACTTATAGTACTACTGATAAAAATAATAATAGCAATAATGATAATTATAAAAATTATGGATGATAATAATAATTTTACTTTAAAATAAATATTTTAATCCTTAATTTTATTAACAAAAAAATAAAATTTAAAAAATAAGTAATAATAATAATAATAATAATAATAATAATAATAATAATAATAATAATAATAATAATAATAATAATAATAATAATAATAATAATAATAATAATAATAATAATAATAATAATAATAATAATAATAATAATAATAATAATAATAATAAATAAATAATAATAATTTAACTTCTTAGTGTTTTAAGAAATTTCGTTAATGTAATTATTATTTCAAGAAATTTTGATTAAAATTTATAGTTACATAGGACATTAGGAACATAGGAACATTAGGAAAATAGAGACAGTTAGAAGCCACAAGGGCCTATCGAGACTGTCCCAGTCCAAACAAATAACAATAATAACAATACCCTTAAGAGAAAAAGTCCTCAAAAAACTTTGTACCTTTTCAATAATTACCTAACATTTTGCTGGGGCGTGCGGTGAAATTTTTGAGTGGATAAGCGCTATGTATATAAATATATATATACAGCTTACCAAGCTCTTTTATGCATCTCATTCTTACATAGGAAACACTGGGATTTATAAATTCAACTTATGAAATGATATTAATATGTTACCGTCAGGTGTCTACAGTATCATAATCTGTTGAAGTTGGGTAAGCGTTGCTTACATAGCATACCCGGAGTTGACCAGCCTCTGAGTCATAGGCACTGGACTGATATTCAACTCCAAAATTTTAGATTTTAGGAAAGGGAGTGAATAAAATAAAATAATTTTAATTTAAAAAAAAAAAAAAAAATGTTTTTTTTTTTTTTTTTAATGGAATTTTCTTTTTTGAGGAAAGGAAACAAAATTCAATTTTTTTCCATTTATTTCTACTTTACTAATTCCGATAGAGATCATTTTTAGTTCGTTCGTTTTATAGTACTCAATGTATTGTACTTACAACTTATAAAAAGATATATATATATATATATATATATATATATATATATATATATATATATATATATATATATATATATATATATATATATATATATATATATATATATATATATATATATATATATATATATATATATATATATATATATATATATATATATATATATATATATATATATATATATATTATATATATATATATATATATATATAATATATATATATATATATATATATATATATATATATATATATATATATATATATATATATATATATATATATATATATATATATATATATATATATATATATATATATATATATATATATATATATATATATATATATATATATATATATATATATATATATATATATATATATATATATATATATATATTATATATATATATATATATATATATATATATATATATATATACTATTATATATATATATTATATATATTTATTATATTTATATATATTATTATTATTATATATTATTATATATATATATATATATATATATATATATATATAATATTTTATTATATATTTATAATATATTATATATATATATATATATATATATATATATATATATATATATATATATATATATATATATATATATATATATATATATATATATATATATATATATATATGTGTGTGTGTGTGTGTGTGTGTGTGTGTGTCTGTGTGTTGTGTGTGTGTGTGTTGTTGTCTTAAAATCATATTCTAGGTTTTTTGACACGTTTATTGACTAACTTATGAATATGACATTTTAAATTATAAAGTAAGAAAATAAAGCAACAAATATGAAGAAAATTTCATCTAAAATTTATTATAATTTTCTTTTCAAAACTAATAGAGGGAAGATATAGATATTTTTCAGTAATATATAAGCTATTAATATATTTTCAGGTTATTTCAGAAGGGATCTTTCTTGTAAAACGAAAAAGTGTATGAGACAGTGGACACATGACAACATTTGATTAAGAAGAAATGCTCTTCTAAGTAAATCTGGAATTGTACGAGCCTGTGAATATTTATAGAAAGTTATTGTGTACCTGTAAGAACAGTAAAGATTACATTTGGTATAATAATTACCGTTGTTGTCCTTTGATTTTCTACTGCGGGTGCAATTTTGACATAAGAGTTTGCAACGTAGTCAGAGAGCCCTCAATTATTGACGAAAAATTATCAAGCACGAGTCATTATTCGTCATGGATGGCTTCTTCATTAGAATAAAAACCCATGTTTCTCGAGGCACACGACCATACGACAGTCGTGCACTATTACCACATATGTCTGCAGTTGGATTCTAAGCAGGTATTCTAGATAATTACCTGAATAGGTGAAAATTTTATTCATTTTTGAGTAAACACTCCCATGCTGATGGAACTATATCTATTTTTCGAGCGGGAACAAATTGTAGTAGATTCAGGATGGCGCCCCAATGCACCTTATTCGCCATGTTATGGATTTTATAGATCCTAGTTATCCAGGGCATTGGAAAGGAAGGAGAGGTTGAGTATCACTGCCAACCCACTCCACTGGCTTGACACCTGTTGATCACCTCGTATATGAGACATCGGTGAGTGAAGCAGACACGTCATTCGCCAGAATAAACGGAGCATATGACGTATTCCAGGGGAAGTCCTGAAATATTACGGAAAGTTCCCTGTGTGGATTCAAAAGAAGATGTCGTAAACTTATCGAATAAAGTGGTCTCCAATTAAGAAAGTCATTTGTTTTTTTGGCAAATTGAACTGTTCCACTATTTTCATTTATATATTATTATGAATTTTGCACAAATAAAGTTGATCTGATGTGCATATTACCATTAAAATAACGTTCCACAAATTAATAAAGACTTCAAAGGATATGGGATTCTTAGCTATAGTTGCTCTATGTTCGCTACTCTACATGCTTCACTATTTTCACTACTCTACATGCTTCAC
>SEYY01024821.1:57500-67500 GCA_009176605.1 Armadillidium nasatum | reverse complement strand
AACAACAACAACAACAATTATAATATTTTTTTCAGAATTAACTGCATCAAACAGTTCTAATACATTATTTCCTTTTTAAAATTTCACATAAGTAATGTATTTAAAAATAATAATAGTTTCAATATATTATGATAATCTCTTCAGACTGCCTCTACTAATAACCAATACTGATTGACAACTTTAGCTGACAACCTTATTTGACCATCTCTACTAATAACTATTCTGATAATCTCTTTATACCATCTCTTCTGACATCTAGTACTGATAAACTCAACTAGCCACCTCTACTGACAGGTGTACTGACAACCACTACGGAAAACCAAAATCCCCACTGTCAACCTCCCTACACCAGGAAAATCTATTCAATCCTTTGAAAATTTGAATAGCAAATACTTTAGTTCAAAGTTTCTCTAGAAATGCGTATAAATCAGAGAGAGAGAGAGAGAGAGAGAGAGAGAGAGAGAGAGAGAGAGAGAGAGAAATACAGAGAGAGAACAATAATACATTCCAATGACTCGAGTATCAATAATTACAATAAGAGTTAGAAAAAGTAATATAAGATAAAAATAATGCATATATCGTCTATTATACTATTACTACCACTTCTTCTTCTAATAATAATAATAATAATAATAATAATAATAATAATAATAATAATAATAATAATAATAATAATAATAATAATAATAATAATAATAATAATATGAAGTACCAAATACTTACAATTGATGTCCTTTTTTCGGTTACTACAAAGAAAATAAAGAGGATTACATTTTTATACAAATAGAATCAAAGAGGGTGAAGCCTTTTAAATTAGAGTTTATTTCAGAGTTTTTCGAACATTGTTTTGATTAGTGTTTAAGAATGTAACGTATATCAAACTGCTAAATTAATTAATTTTTCTGATATGAATGTTCTAAAGGCTTCAAAATTTGAGTTAATTGCCGTTAAGTTGCAGTATTTTTACTCGTATAAGATGATCTCTTTCAGGAAAAGAAAGAATTAAATTGAAAGAAAGAGAGAGAGAGAGAGAGAGAGAGAGAGAGAGAGAGAGAGAGAGAGAGAGAGAGTTTGATTCATTACGTGTATGATCTATATATTTTTGTGTTTGATTTGAGCTAATATGTATTAAATTCACTAAAACTTGTTTGTAAGGAAACATAATTTGCAGTTTATAAAAAATGAATTTATTCCAAATGTGAAAGTCATTTCAATATTTATAAGTCAACAAACAAATCATCTTGTCGTGATGTTGCTGGTATTATTAACATCATCATTTTCATCATCATCATAGTAGTAGTAATAGTAATAATAGTAATAACAGACCTTTATTAATTTACTTTGTAGCGTTTAGCAATCTTTACTGAAAGAAGCCATGTAACCATTACAGAAACGAAGTGGTCCAAATTTTCTGAAAATGAATTAACTCAAACATGAAACGTTTTAAATTCAATACAGTTAGTGAACATGAGAGTTTCTTACATGAAAGTTTTATCCTTTCAAACATCGAAATATTAAATTATTTATCTCTAGTATTAAATGCATTATAAATGAAGAGATATGCTTAAGCTTTTCAATTTGATATAATTGCATATCTACATTTTCATAACTTTTAGTTCAGCAATTTTCAAACAGTATTATTATTATTATTATTATTATTATTATTATTATTATTATTATTATTATTATTATTATTATTATTATTATTATTATTATCATTATTATTATTATTATTAGTATTATTAGTATTATTATTAGTGTTATTATTATTTTTTTTATATTATTATATAGTATATATATATATATATATATATATATATATATATATATATATATATATATATATATATATATATATAATATATATATATATATATATATGTCATACTCGTAGTAAGATTCTTAATATTTATTACTACTAAATGACAAAAAGGCTTGAAAGAGCAGAAAACAAATGTTTCATATTAAAACCAATTATCCTTTGATAAGTTATTTTTAACCTCTTAAAACGATAACCGTAATATAAAATAGAAGAATACCACTGATGTTTTTATCATTTCTATAAAAATTTTAGATAATCCCCAAATTATGAAAATAAAGTAGGAAGTTGCCCTCATTTATTTTTTGAAGATTCATTTTTTTTAAAGGCAATAAAATATTTTTCAAATAAATTTTGGGTTCATTTATACCTTTTTATTTTTTATTTTTTTATTTTTTAATTATTAGTTAACACTTTTTACACTGACTAGGCGAGATACTAAGCACTAAAACTAACAACTACAAACTTTCTTAAATAATACTACTTGAAACTGTTCCACCTAAATAATAAGGAACTTTTTACCTATATGAAACATTACTCAAGAAGTAGCAATAGGTTCTACTGGTAACTTGGTACCAGTGAATGTTTATCATAATTCATGTTAATTACAGTAAACTAGTTATTTTTATAAGAGAGCACACACCTACACTCAAGCGCACACGCACATACTTGAAGGTCTTTGAGGATAAAACTGACCTGCTACCCTACACCCAGGTGGGGTCCTTTGGGATTGAAATCATGACGGTTGATCATGAGCATTTCCAATGAGATTTCTTTTTGTACCGTCGTGGTATGATGGTTAGCGCATTGTCTTACCATCTTGGAGGTCAGGTTTCGAAACTTCAATAGCAATATATATATATATATATATATATATATATATATATATATATATATATATATATATAATATATATATATATATATATATATAATATATATAATATATTATATATATATGATATATATATATTATATATATATTGAAAGAGTTTGGTGATTTATACGTTTTCTATCCAATACACACATTAAACGAAAAAAAATATATTAAAGTTTTTTTTTTTCCTAAATATTTGTGAGTTGGTTTTCTTTTTTGAAGCGCAAAACAGTAATGAGAAAATTCTCCCAAAAATCATTCGCGAACCTTGGTATCTTAATTTCGGAAACTTTTAAAACAAAGTTGCAATTAAATTATATTATATATATATATATATATATATATATATATATATATATATTATATATATATATATATATATATATATAATATATATATATATAATTCATTTCAAAATGTATGTGAATAAAAAATATTCCCTTAATAAAAAAAATATATATAATATATATATATATATATATATATATATATATATATATATATATATATATATATATATATATATATATATATATATATATATTATATATATATATATATTCTTGGAAAACATAATCCTTATACAATTGATGTGAAAATAGAAAAAAATGAATGAAATTTAAGAAGTTTTGAAATTTTAGTTTAAAAAAACAATTTAAATTTCAATTTTTATTATTATTTTATCATTATTATCCTATTATTTGCATAGCTATTCAGAATTGGATAAATTCTAGATTTCAATTTCACAATTTTTTTTAAAGCGTTTTTATTCTACATATTTTTGCTCCTTGAAATATATATAAGACTAAATATATATATATATATATATATATATATATATATATATATATATATATATATATATATATATATATATATATATATATATATATATATATATATATATATATATATATATATATATATATATATATATATATATATATATATATATATATATATATATATATATATATATATATATATATATATAATATATATTATTATATATATATATATATATATATATATATAATATTAATATATATATATATTATATATATATATATATATAATATATATATATATATATATATGAGTGGGTGTATTTCTTTCACAATATTATTTGCTATGACTCCTTCCAACAAAAACTACTAATAAGATGACCTTCTTTGTTGCCAGATTTTCTTCCACCTTTTAACTCCTTTTTTTTTTTTTTTTTTTTTTAAAAAAAAAAAAAAAAAAACATTTTTTTTTTTTTTTTTTTTTTTTTTTTTTTTTTTTTTTTTTGCAAAGCCTAAAAAGATGTAATATTGGTCAGGTGCTGATATTTTTTTTAACATAATTGTGCGATATCGTTTATTTTTTATCCCGTAAAAGCTTTCGTCTATACAAATACAACTACTCTTTATATATTTAATGAGGCTCTCGATATTTTAGACTATTTTATATAATTATATATATATATATATATATATATATATATATATATATATATATATATATATATATATATATATATATATATATATATATATATATATATATATATATATATTTTATATATATATATATTATATATATATATATATATATATATATATATATTATATATATATATATATATATATATATATATATATATATATATATATATATATATAATATATATATATATATATTATATATATATATATATATATATATATATATATATATATATATATATATATATATATATAATAAATTTAATTGCAAAAATTTTTCTTTAAAAAAAGATAATCTATTTTATATATATATATATATATATATATATATATATATATATATATATATATATATATATTATATATATATATATATATATATATATATATATATATATATATATATATATATATATATATATATATATATATATATATATATATATATATATATATATATATATATATATATATATATATATATATATATATATATATATATATATATATATATATATATAATTATTATAATTTATATAACTGCTCGGGGATTCGAACCTGGTCCCAAAAGATAGAAGTCCATGGTGCTAGCCGCCACACCACTGATGGTTCAAAAGGAAATCATTCGGAACTTCTACTGACTTTTCGTCTAGTGAAAAGCTCTCGAAGACCTCCCCGACTAGATGGAAAGTCAGTAGAAGTTCCGAATGATTTCCTTTTGAACCATCAGTGGTGTAGCGGTTAACACCATGGACTTCCATAATTTGGGCCCAGGTTCGAATCCCGAGCAGTTATATATAAAAATTATTCTAGAATAATTGACATATTTATATTTTTATTATTATTAATAATTTTATTATCATGAAACTTATTTTAAAATTGAGATCAAAAAGATTCAAATAACTTAATATTCTTATAAATATTTTTTTAAAAAGTTTCAGGAAAATAAAACTAAAAATACAATGTCATTTTAACACTCATATTTGAATAGTTAAAATTTACGTTAAAATATATAAATTTCAATCTTATTGAAATTGGAACTTAAAATGATATATTTTATAGATAGTACTTACTACTTTCATTATATTTTAATATATTTTAATTGTAATATGCTTGGAAAATTAATTAAAAGGTAAAAGAGATTAGGGTTAAAACTCACATGACTGTAAAATTAAAAAATAGACCTTTTGTAACCTATGCATATAAGTCATTTTTCAATCTCTGGTTTGCTGGTTATAAAGTCGTATACTTAATGCCAGTGTAATACATAAAACCAAAGCCATATAGCATTAATTATAAATGCATCTTTCAATTTATTACAACTTCTAAAAAAATTTAACGTCCCTCAATACAGAAAAATCCTATTCTTTAGACCAGTATTTCTCGACCTCTTACGTCTCACAACCCCTCGTAATAGCCAAAACATTAAGTTATTAATAACCTTTTACGCCTGCAGGCATCAAATCAAAAGTGAAGATTGGGATATTTAACGTAATGCTGATTAATTTAAACATCATGCTAAGTAGGTGTCAAATTCAAAGGTGTAGATTGAGATAATTATCTTACGGTTGATTAATAAATTTAAAAAATTCATGACAATTAAGGAAAATAATAGTTTTACATCAATTTATCTTTTATATCAATTCGAAAAAAAAAAAATTTAAATATCCGAATTTAATTTAAACTTTGTTTATAATTTAATGTAAGCAAAGATTGTGAAAGGATATGATATATTTGTTTCATTCATTGAGTGTTTTAATTTTTGGGATCCACTGCGACTTTCCCCCCCCTCCCCTGTATATGTGATCACGACCCCCATGGCGATTGCGACCCTCGGGTTGAGAAACTTTGTTTAGACCATTAACAATTGTTCAGACTTAATTAAAGAAAAGAACCTAGAATGAAATCATAGAAGAAGAAATAGAGTTAGAAAATTCCTCATGAAGAAAATTTATCGTACCTTAGTATGAACGCCATAATTCTGATCAATGTATTTTTACTTTGAAAACAGGAGACTAAGAGCATCACGGGTTCTGATTGAGTGAGGATGTGCTTCACTCGCTCTGAACTCGTGATGACCTGAAAGACAGTATTTTATCTTATCGGCCTGAAAGAACGGCGTATGCCTTCGTTAGTGAGGCACGCCCTCAAAAAAAAAAAAAAAAAAAAAAAAAAAAAAAAAAAAAAAAAAAAAAAAAGAAAAACCTTTGAAAACGGAGCCTCACAAAACTCTGTAAACTCATAAGCAGACAACTACCAAGTTGAATATGTAGTTTTATTCTGAACCATATTATGCAAATCCTATTTATCTCATAATCTCAATCATAGAAGAAGAAATTGAGTTAGAAAATTCCGAGTGAAGAAAGGCTTTGCCAAAATTCTTGCCTAAAAATTTTCGATGAAATGGGGATTAATAAAATTCTATTTTCTTATATTTAAAAATGCATTTCACATCATATATTAGATTTACAAAAATTCTGAGATTTTATCATAAAATATTCTCAATCAATTATATATATATAATATATATATATATATATATATATATATATATATATATATATATATATATATATATATATATATATATATATATATATATATATATATATATATATATATAATATATATATATATATATATATATATATATATATATATATTATATATATATATATATATATATATATATATATATATATATATATATATATATATATATATATATATAATATATATATATATATATATATATATATATATATATATATATATATATATATATATATATATATATATATATATATATATATATATATATATATATATATATATATATATATATATATATATATATATATATATATATATATAATATATATATATATATATATATATATATATATATATATATATATATATATATATATATATATATATATATATACACACGCACGCCTACAAAGTAATTTGCAAATTGTTAAAGGGTTACAGAGTGAAAAAAGTGTTCATGTGAAGAGTTTGTAAATAAATAAAAAATAAAAAAAATAAAAAAAAATAAATGAAAAAATAAAAAATGAAAAAAAAAATTAAATTTAAAAAAAAAAAAATGTCTTTTGTTAAAAGAATTCTAAAAAGAAAGAATTTTTTTTTTTTTTTTTTTTTTTTTTTGAGGCAACTGATTGGGTTTCAGAGCATTGAATGATTGCTCTTCTGGAGAATTAAAAAAAAAAAATATAAAAATATAATTTTTAAAAATATTAATTTATGATATAATATCATATTTCATATATTATTAATATTAATATTAATAATATTATAATAATAATTAAAATATTACCTATATATATATATAATAATATATAATATATTATATATATATATATATTATTATAAATATTATATTATATATATATATATATATATTATAATAATATATATATATATAATATTTTTTTTTTTTTTTTTTTTTTTTTTTTTTTTTTTTTTTTTTATTTTTTTTATTTATTATTATATATATATTATTATTATTATTATTATTATTATTTTATTAATTATATTATATATATATATTATTATTATTATTATTATTATTATATATTATTATATATATATATTATATAGTATTTATATATATATATATATATATATAATATCATATATATATATATATATATATATATATATATATATATATATATATATATATATATATAATATATATATATATATATATATATATATATATATATATATATTATATATATATATATATATATATATATATATATATATATATATATATATATATATATATATATATATATATATATATATATATATATATATATATATATATATATATATATATATTATATATATATATATATATATATATATAGTATCATTTTAAAGATTTACATTCTGGAGCAAAAAATTTAATGAGTTTCTTGTGGATATTTTGAGACAAAAAATGTTCTTAAAAAGGAACATTTTATTATTTAATGCTTCATTGTTGATGACTGTTTATCATGCTAGAAAATTCTTTCTCTCTTTCTGCACAGAAATGTTCTCTCTCTCTTTCTCTCTCTCTCTCTCTATATATATATATATATATATAATATATATATATATATATATATATATATATATATATATATATATATATATATATATATATATATATATATATATATATATATCGTTACCGGACCAATACCAGGGCCCCAGCAACTACGGGCTCTTTAATGGAGTCTCAACGCAAGTGAGGGTCAAATAAGTATACATCAATTTATGCACATTATTATTAACAGTTTACAAACATTATCTCTCTTCATGCCTAATTAAAATAATTTAAAACCGATCACAAAATATACACAGTACACCAATCCATATCTTCTTCCCAGTGTAGTATCTTCCACGTTCGTCAATTTTCAGCGAGAAGCAGCATCCCCCAGCCAGTCCCGCCAGCATCCAGTAAATTACACGTCCAACACATTTCTCCATCTTTTTACTCAACACAACCTTCCACATAACAATGATATCTTCTTCGAAATCACATAACTGAAACCTTCTTTTGTCCTTACTATTCTTCGGGCTTTTTTATCTTATGATCTTTCTTGGGAAGACCACATTACTTTTTATTCTAAACAATCTTCTAAGAGGTTGGGTGCTCTAAAGCGCCTTCGTAATTTCTTCTCCCCGCCCCAGTTGCTTGTCTGTATAGAGGTGCTGTACGCCCCTATATTTAGTACGCCTCTCACATATGGGGTGGCTCCACACATATAACTCTTCTCGTAAAGGTGAACTCTAGGGCTTTTCACCTTATAAAATCTTTTGCTCTTACTCTCTTCACTCTCTTTCTTCCCATTGAACTGTTGAGTCACTCTCTCTCTCTCTCTCTCTCTCTCTCTCTCTCTCTCTCTCTCTCTCTCTCTCTCTCTCTCTCTCTCTCTCTCTCTCTCTCTCTCTCTCTCTCTCTCTCTCTCTCTCTCTCTCTACTATCGCTATGACAACGGACACTGTTCTTCTGAACTCCCACAAGCCTTTTTGCTCTCTGACCGCAGACTTAGCCACTATGCTCAATCTTACATATACTCTACTGATAAAGTCTGAAGCACACTCCCTTTATCTGTTTTCCCAACTTCCTTTGACTTATATACTTTTAAAAGCCATGTATCGGAACATGTCAGCCATTACCGACCAGATTTCCGTTATTTCCATAGCACTGGTGTAAATTGGTATACCTCTGGCCTTTGCCTACCAGATATATATATATATATATATATATATATATATATATATATATATATATATATATATATATATATATATATATATATATATATATATATATAGATATATATATATATATATAGAGAGAGAGAGAGAGAGAGAGAGAGAGAGAGAGAGGGAACCCTTTATTTTTATTTTTCTCTCTTCCCATGTACGGTTGAAGAAATACGAATATTTCTGCAGCCGACACCACCCTGCATCATACTGGATATGGTGGATATATATATATATATATATATATATATATATATATATATATATATATATATATATATATATATATATATATATAATATATATATATATATATATAATATATATATATATATATATATATATATATATATATATATATATATATATATATATATATATATATATATAAGAGCAAAGTTTGGGATTTTTTCTTCTCGCTCGATATATTGCCTTGAAAAAAACTAATTTTCACAAAGATTTTATACAGATATGCATATGTTCGAATGTTTTAGCATCACAAAAACCCAGGGAGCATATATATATATAT
>SEYY01024821.1:32500-40000 GCA_009176605.1 Armadillidium nasatum | reverse complement strand
ATATATATATATAATATATATATATATATATATATATATATATATATATATATATATATATATATATAATATATATATATATATATAACTTTTGCCTTAAATTCAACCTTAGACGATTCGGGAGCTGTTCCTACTCCTTCAACCCCCTCCAACTCATTTATGCCTAAAATTGTAATTTCTTCTAAAGACGTCACTTCTGCTCTCTCTGAGCTTAACACTAAGAAGGCGTACGGTCCTGATGATATTCCTCCTGTGGTTCTCAAAACTTGTGCTTCTGAGCTTGCACCCTGCCTTGGTAAACTATTTCGTCTATGTCTTTCTACTTCAACCTTTCCATCTTGCTTCTTGCTGGAAACGAGCGCTCATTCAGCCTGTGCCGAACTATCGTCCTATTTCTTTAACCTCCGTTCTTTCTAAAGTTTTCGAATCTATCCTTAACAGGAAGATTTGGAAACATCTCAATTCTCCTAATCTTATCTCTGATCGCCAGTATGGCTTTCGTAAAAAACTCTCTACTGGTGATCTTCTTTCCCTTCTCTCTGACTCTTGGTCCTCCGCTCTTCGGCATTTCGGTGAATCTTTTGCTGTGGCGCTGGACATATCGAAGGCTTTCGATAGAGTCTGGCACAAAGCTTTGATTTCCAAACTTCCCTCTTTCGGTATCTATCCTTCTCTCTGATTTCCTTTCTGGTCGTTCTATAGTAGCTGTTGTAGATGGCCACCGTTCATCCTATAAATCTATTAATAGTGGTGTTCCTCAAGGATCTGTCCTATCCCCAACACTTTTTCTAATTTTCATTAATGACCTTCTCTCTATTACTTCATCTCCTATCCACTCCTATGCTGATGACTCCACCCTTCACTACTCTTTTCATTTTGAAAGGCGCCCCTCCCAGCAACAGTTAATAGAGGCAAGGAGGGTGGCCTTGGAGCAACTAACCTCTGATCTATCTTTCATTTTAAATTGGGGCAGAGAAAACATGGTCTTTTTCAATGCCTCAAAAACTCAATTCCTCCATCTCTCTACTCGACACAATCTTCCACACAACTACGATATCTTCTTCGAAAACACACAACTCAAACCTTCATGTCTCCTTAATATTCTTAGGTGTTTCTTTTTCTCGTGATCTTTCTTGGAAAGATCACATTACCTCTCTTTCTAAACAAGCTTCTAGGAGGTTGGGTGTTCTGAGGCGCCTTCAATATTTCTTCACACCACCACAGCTGCTTGCTCTGTATAGGGGTGTTGTTCGCCCCTGTTTGGAGTATGCGTCACACATCTGGGGTGGTTCCACTCATACAGCTCTCCTGGAAAAGGTGGAGTCTAGAGCTTTTCGCCTTATCAACTTTCCTGCTCTCACTAATTCTCTCCAATCTCTTTCTGCCCGTCGAAATGTTGCGTCACTCTCTATACTATCGCCATTACAATGGACACTGCTCTTCTGAACTCTCTCGTCGCATACCTCCTCCATTGAGAAGGGTTCGTGCGACTCGTCTTTCTACACAGTCTCATCCTTTCTCTGTCCAACTCTCTGACCCCAGACTTAACCGATATGCTCAATCGTACATGTACTCTACTATTAAAGTCTGGAAAACACTTCCTTCATCTATGTTTCCAACTTCCTATGACTTTGGCACCTTCAAACGCCATGTATCAGGTCATGTCGGCCTTTGATTTGATCATGTTCCCGACTTTCCCCCCAACTCTGGTGGAACATTGGTAGGCCTCTGGCCTTTGCCCACCAGAGGTGAAATAAAATAATATATATATATATAATATATATATATATATATATATATATATATATATATATATATATATATATATATATATATATATATATATATATATATATATATATATATATATATATATATATATATATATATATATATATATATATATATATATATATATATATATATATATATATATATATATATTATATATATATATATATATATATATATATATATATATATATATATATATATATATATATATATATATATATATATATATATATATATATATATATATATATATATATATATATATATATATATATATATATATATATATATTATATATATATATATATATATATTATATATATATATATATATATATATATATATATATATATATATATATATATATATATATTATATATATATATATATATATATATATATATATATATATATTATATATATATATATATATATATATATATATATATATATATATATATATATATATATATATATATATATATATATATATATATATATATATATATATATATATTATATATATATATGAGAAAAAGGTGATAACATTCAAATGTTATTAAGATCCGATAACTTTTTTTTATGTGATACTCTTCTATAAACAATAATCATTTAATAACAGTAAACAAAAATATCAAATCTTAAAATTTTTTTTTTCTTGTAATTTAAAAAAACTAAAGTACTCCAAATTATTCACTTTAACAATCCCCCCAAGGCAAAGAGGGAAAAGCGAATGAAGATACAAAACATGGCTTTACTCATTACAAATATTACGAAAGTAGTTACCAATTCCTATGTGTGAACTATAAGATACAAAAGCCCAATTGTAGAACTAACTACACTGAATTCAGTCTTCAGAACTTATGTATTATTTACTATACAAGTTATGCCTAAATTTTTTTTTTTTTTCTTTATTTGTTTTTTTTTTTTTTTTTTTTTTTTTTTTTTTTTTTTTTTTTTTTTTTTTTTTATATATTATTATATATATATATATATATATATATATATATATATATATAATATATATATATATATATATATATATATATATATATATATATATATATATATATAATATATATATATATATATATATATATATATATATATTATATATATATATATATATATATATATATATATATATATATATATATATATATATATATATATATATATATATATATATATATATATATATATATATATATATATATAAAATACGTTTATTTATAAGGATGCGTATATTTTATATTATCGAAATTTATTTGACAAATTTAGGATGAATAATTTATGATTCCTTCCTTGACTTCTGCAAAGAAAGTTTCTGTTTCTAATTTTGTATGCAGAGACGATCTTTCCATGCGTAAAAACTTACTCTTCCTTCCGTTCTTTGCCCACTCTCTCTCTCTCTCTCTCTCTCTCTCTCTCTCTCTCTCTCTCTCTCTCTCTCTCTCTCTCTCTCTCTCTTCTATATATATATATATATATATATATATATAATATATATATATATATATATATATATTATATATATATATATTTATATATATAATTATTTATATTATATATATATATATATATATATATAATGGAGGAAAATAAAATAGCCGAAGTATGAATTCACTAAACCAGAGTTTCTCAACCTTTACGGAGGGTCGCAATGTTTCACAAAAGAAAAAAAAAACAATGCCCTTAATGTATTAGAAAACTTTTTCATATCCGTTAATAATATACAGGATGATTCAAAGAAACGGGAAATTTTAAAATTTATGTTGTTAGCTGTGGGCGTTTGTAAGCACTAAGTAACATACTGTATATAAATCATTTCAAGCCATCTTGCCATTTAGTTATCATGGGTACTTGGAGTAATGAGCAACGTTCTTTTGTCATCAAACCTTTTTATAATAACAAAAACAGTGTGGAGGCTGAGCGTACAGAATCTTTATTTTGATGTAGGATTGCAAGATCGTGTTCCGTCAAGACACACAATTAACAGTTGGATACGTAATTTAGGGAACAGGTTCAGAAATGAAAAAGAAAGTTCTGGGCGATGAGGAACCGTTCGTACACTGGAGAATATCGAGACTGTTTGAGCTGATGTCATAAGAAACCCACATCGTTCACCTCGTAGTTATGCGGTGTCTTTACAGTTGCATGGTTCAAGTGTAAGAAAAATACTAGTGCAGGACCTACGGTACCATCGTACAATCTGAAATTCGTTCAAGATCTAAAACCCAACACTCATCTAATAGACCAGCAATTCTGTAAACCAATGATTATAAAAATAAACAAGGACAATGACATTAACAAAGCGTGGGTGTCAGAAGAAGCCCATTTCCACCTTAACGGATTTGTTAATAAACAAAATTTTCGTTAATGATCAAATAAAATCCTACTCAGTTACACCAGCATCCGGTACACAGCAGCAAAGTTAATGTGTGGCGTGCTATGTCAAGGCATTTCGAAATAGGCCTTTATTTTTTTGAGGATGAGGATGGCTTTGCAATTGCAGTCACGACGTTTCGGTACTTTACCATGCTGGAAATCTTTGTTGAGAAAAAACTAGACACTTCCACAAATTATTGACAATGCTTAGATAAAACAAGACAGATCAACGTCACTCACAGCGCGAAAATAGTTGGTTAATTAATGTATGCCAACTGTTTGGCAACCGTATAATTTCGAGAAATAGTGACATTCCATGACCTACCAGATCATATGATTTGTTTAAGTGCTGTTTCTTCTTGTGAGGTCGCCATAAAGGTAAAATGTATTGCAGTCGATCTGCTATTTCGGAAGAACTAAAAGCCAAGATCGAAGAAGCACTTGCCGAAATTCTGTGGAAATTTTATAATGAATCATGAACAGTTTCGCTAAAAGGAACGTCTGCGCAGGAATTTCTGAGCAGAGATGCAGCTTGCCTGAAATGTGTGATCTTCATCAAATATATATTGCTGATCACTTCCAGAAAGATGAAAATGGTTTGTCTCATCTGAAAACAAACTAAAGAATGTAGGGTCTTAGAAGAGGCTTTATTTTTACTCCATTTTCATAATTTTAACTGGTGACGTGTTGAATGTTAATTTCCAACTACAACAATTGTTGGTACGATCCCCGTAGGGAGGGAACAATTATTCTGAATATATATTCAAAAGGGAAATTTACCTTTCAGTAATCAATGTAATACTGGCAAATAATTATATATATATATATATATATATATATATATATATATATATATATATATATATATATATATATATATATATATATATATATATATATATATATATATATAATATATATATATATATATATATATATATATATATATATATATATATATATATATATATATATATATATATATATATATTATTATAATAATTTCAGAGAAAGAAGAAAGGCAGATTGTAAAAAAAAAGTTGAGAAGAATGGTGATTTTCAACAATGGATGTCAATTCCCGGTGTTCATTTGGCTCATTTATAATATATTCATATCTCCCGAAGGTAAGTGCAAAACTCACAGGTAATCACATCTCTTTCAAAGGTCTATTTAACAATCTATAAACAGAAAAGATTCGAATGTTTGAATTTAAGTATGCGTTCAGGTATGTATGAGTGAATATGTATGTATGAGTGAAAATGAATGTATATGTATGTATGTATGTAATGTATGTATGTATGTATGAATGTATGCAGGTTATATATATATATATTATATATATATGTATATATATATATATATATATATATATATATATATATATATATATATATATATATATATATATATATATATATATATATATATATATATATATATATATATATATATATATAAGTGCAAGGGGGAGGATGTAGCGCCATCCGAAGCGATGAAAGTACCCCCCACTGGGCTTAACCGCGGAGTGATAGGGTGGGCTAGACCTTCCCCTTTTCCCTCCGTTGCCCTTTGGTTCGCTTTTTCGCGTTTCACCTTCTCAGAGGGTCTCTAGTGTACCCTCGTCCCACATGGGAGTGTCTATGCTCCCACTTCTCCTTCCCCCAACTCCCTTCTCACGTTCCTACAAATTTACAAGCGCTTACTCCTACATTACCTTTAATATGCAAGAAAAAAAATGGCGAAGCGAAAACCTGCCTCGGAGATGCTACGAGGGGCGGCATCCAAAGAATGCCCCTCATCCACTCCTTCCCCCATCACCACTTGGGAGTTGGTGGCCTCCGGTGATGGGGTTGGTGCCACCAAGACCTCTATGCCGACTTGCCCTGGTGCACGATCTTTTTTTTCATAAACTTCTGCAACATTCGTGGTCTCTTTACTAATTTCCCCTTTGTCGAACACCACCTCTCTTCTTCTAGACCTCATCTCTTATTCTTAACCGAAACTCAGGTGTCTGAGTGCTCTGACAGCAAGCCCTACTCTGTTTCCTCCTACTGTCTCTATTCTCAATTTTCATCCAAAGGCGGATGTTGCGCTTATGTGCGCAACGATGTTATCTGTTCTCGTGTTTCTAATTTGGAGTCTTCTGAATTCTCTACCTTTATGGCTTAAACTTTCTTGCAACTCTACAACTAAATTTATCTGTTCTGTCTACTTATCTCCTAACTCTACAGACTATCCAAAATTCTTCGACTATCTTAACTCCAAAATAGAACACATTCTTTCTTCTTCTCCCTTTCTCCGAAATCATCATATTAGGTGATTTCAATGTTCACCACCGCCAATGGCTTTCATCTAGTTCTCAAGATCCAGCTGGTGAACTCGCCTTCCAATTTTCTATCCAGAACAACCTTGAGCAGTTGGTGCAACTCCCTACCCGTATCCCTGACCGTCTTGGTGATGAACCCAACATTCTAGACCTTTTTCTAACTTCTAATCCTTCTCCTTATACTGTTAAACTCTTTCCTCCTCTGGGTTCATCCGATCACCTTCTTATCTCTGTATCTTGTCCTGTCTCTTCAAGTCTTCCGCAAGAACGGCCCCCGCCTTCGGCGAGGAGACGTTTCTGGCATTTCGGTGCCACTAACTGGTCTGACTTGCGGTCGTACTTTTCTGATTTTCCATGGAATGATTACTGTTTCCGTGGGAGGGGTCCCTCGGAGTGCGCTGAGCGCATAACTGAGGTGATCTCTCTGGCATGGAGGCGTACATTCCATATTCTTTCCCTTCCACTAAACCTAACAAACCTTGGTTTAACTCTGCTTGTTCTCGTGCTATCCGCCGCAGGGATGCTGCCTTCAGGGATTACCGTCGTCTTCAAACTCCAGAATCTCATGCATCTTATATTTCATCCCGGAATCGTGCAAAATCTATTCTTCGAGATACTAAAAACTCTTTTCTCCGTCGCAAATGCAATAATCTTTCTGGCTCCTCTTCCTCTCGCCCTTTCTGGCATTTTGCAAAAAATGTCAACTCTAACTTTGTTTCTTCCTCTTTCCCTCCTCTAGTATCTTCTGACGGTACAACTGCCGTTTTGCCTTCCTCTAAAGCTGAACTCTTTGCTCAAACTTTTGCCTTTAATTCAACCTTAGACGATTCCGGAGCTGTTCCTACTCCTTCAACCCCCTCCAACTCATTTATGCCTAAAATTGTAATTTCTTCTAAAGACGTCACTTCTGCTCTCTCTGAGCTTAACACTAAGAAGGCGTACGGTCCTGATGGTATCCCTCCTGTGGTTCTCAAAACTTGTGCTTCCGAGC
>SEYY01024821.1:15000-20000 GCA_009176605.1 Armadillidium nasatum | reverse complement strand
AATAAAGAACAGAGTGGTAGAAGGAATGAAAGTATTGGGGGGCCTAAGAAAAGTACGGAAGAAAGGAAAAAATTTTCGAAAGAATAAAGATAAGAATGTTTGAATGTATTGTTTACCTTCTGTATTGTATGTGTGTGAACATAGACGATAAGTGCTCGGTCGAGAAAAGTTTCAATATCTTTGAGATGAAAGATTTGAGAGCGAATATAAATTGAGAAGGATTGATAGGATTAGAAATGAAAGAATAAGGGAGATGTGTAAATGGAAGAAGGGTTGTAATGAATAGAGAGGAGGAGGATGTGCTAAAATGGTTTGGACATATGTGAAGAATGAAAGAGAACAGAATGGTTGGCAAGGTACGTAGATCCGATGTAGATAGAGGAAGGGTAGGGGGAGGGGAAGGCTCAAGTGGAGATGGAGTGAGAGTGATTTTGATGGAAGGAATTTGAGTTTAGACGAGGGTAGAAGATTTTGTGGAGACAGAGATGGAGGGAGGTGGTGAAAGCGTTGAAAGGTAAGAATAGTTATGTTTGTAAGGGAATTGTGGCGGGCACCACCTCACGAAAGTGGGAAAGGTGATAGTGATATATATATATATATATATATATATATATATTATATATATATATATATATATATATATATATATATTATATATATATATATATATATATAATATATATATATATATATATATATATATATATATATATATATATATATATATAATAAATTACCGCATATTTCATCCGCAGCATCCGCATCCGCATCCGCATCCGCATCCTCATCAAAATTAACATCCGCATCCGCATCCGCATCCTTTCGAAAATCAAAAAAATCAAATCCGCATCCGCATCCGCATCCGCATCCGCCACTTTCGAAAATTCAACATCCGCATCCGCATCCGCATCCGCACTCTCCAAAATTCAACATCCGCATCCGCATCCGCATCCGCAAATTGGAAAATATGACATCCGATCCATCACTATATATAATATATATATATATATATATATATATATATATATATATATATATATATATATATATATATATATATATATATTATATAATATATATATATATATATATATATATATATATATATATATATATATATATATATATATATATATATATATATATATATATATATATATATATATATATATACATATGAGGTTATCCACTATAGGTTCTCTTTCATAAGTGATATATTTAATTAACTAATGAATTTATTATATATATGAAGCAAGACCAGGAAAATTTCTCATGAAGCTACACTAATTAGTAGCAAGCTGAATTTTGATGAATAATATAATAGTAATTATAATAATTGTAATAATAATAATAATAATAATAATAATAATAATAATAATAATAATAATAATAATAATAATAATAATAATAATAATAATAATAATAATAATAATAATAATATAAAATTATTATATAAAATGTACACTTAAAATTTTGTTTAAAAATTTAAATACAAATCAAAGAGAGTTCAATATTTATTAGCATATATAGATGTGAAAATATAACTGAAAAGGAGTAGTTTCAGCTTCAGCAAGTGGTTATTTTTAATAGTTCAATAATAAATGATGCTAGCACTATTCAATGGTAACACATCGGTTTATATAATATATATATATATATATATATATATATATATATATATATATATATATATATATATATATATATATATATATATATATATATATATATTATATATTATATATATATATATAATTTTATTATATCACTTTTGATCGGCAAAGGCCAGAGGCATAGTAATTTCCACCAGAGTTGGGGAAATACCGAAAATCTGGCCAAGTTAAATGCTGACATGTTCCAATACACGGCTTTTTGAAGGTGTGTAAGTCAAAGGAAGTTGGGGAAACAGATAAAGGGAGCGTGTTCCAGATTTTACCAGTAGAGTACATGTAATATTTAGCATAGCAGTTACGTCTAGGGTCATTACTTACATAGAAAGGATGAGGCTGCTTAGAAAGGCGCGTAGCACGAGCCCATGTCAATGGAGGAGTTATGCCACTGGAGACTTCAAAAGAATAATGTCCATTGTAATAGCTAGATTATATAAAGAG
This sequence comes from Armadillidium nasatum, assembly GCA_009176605.1. Classification (NCBI taxonomy): domain Eukaryota; kingdom Metazoa; phylum Arthropoda; class Malacostraca; order Isopoda; family Armadillidiidae; genus Armadillidium; species Armadillidium nasatum. The sequence goes on along the minus strand of SEYY01024821.1, from coordinate 17,889 downwards.
TGTCGCAACAATTCGCCTTTTACAGAAAGATATTCGAGAGAATTAGTGAGACCGGAAGAGTTGACAAGAAGAAAAAAAGAGTTATATAAGTGGAACCATACTATGGTGGAACCACCTCGGATGTGTGAGGCATGCTCCATACAGGGGCGAACAACACCCCTATATAAAGCAAGCAACTGGGATGACGTGAAGAAATTACAAGGGTGCCTCAGAACACCCAACCTCTGCCAAAAAAAGAATTTATGTGATCTTTCCAAGAAAGATCACGAGAAAAAGAAACATCGAGGTTATTAAAGGCAAATGAAGATTTAAGTTGCGTGTTTTCGAAGATATCACAGTTGTGTGGAAAGTTGAGTCTAGTAGAGAGATGGAGGAACTGAGTTTTTTGAGGCATTGAAAACTACCATGTTTTCTCTGTTCTAATTTAAAATTTTAAAAAAAAAATCAGAAAGCAATTCTCCAATTCTTGCGTTAATTAACTGCTGTTTCAACTTCAACGAAGTTAAGAAGAGTGGTGTAATCGGCATAAAATTGTGAGGGTGATGAAGTAATAGAAAGTAGGTCATTAATGAAGAGTAGAAAAAGTGTTTGTGATAAGACAGGTCCTTGAGGAACACCACTATTAATAGATTTAAAAGATGATCGGTGGCTGTCTCCAATAGTTTCTATAGAACGACAGGAAAACAAATCAGAGAGAAGAACACAGAGAGAATGGTAGATTACCAAAGAGGGAAGTTTTGAACTTAAAGCTTTGTTCCAGATTCTATCGAAAGCTTTCAAAATGTCTAGAGAGACAGCAAAAGATTCATCGAAATGCCAAAAGGCGGAAAATCAAGAGTAAGAGAGAGAAAGGAAGTAAAATCTCCAGTAGAGCGTTTTTAACGAAAGCCATACTGACGCTTAGATATAAGATTAGAAGAATTGAGGTGTTTCCAAACCTTTCTGTTAAGTATATAGATTCCAAATCTTTAGAAAGAACAGAGGTTATATATATATAATATATATATATATATATATATATATATATATATATATATATATATAATATATATATATATATATATATATATATATATATATATATATATCACCTAAAATGGAATGTTAATGTAGACTAAATTTTACTAACCGCTTCCATATTCATTGTAACAACTACAGCGTTTTCAAAATGATTTCGTCTAGCAAAATGAGACATTTAATGAAATTTTAAGCTAAAAATTTTTTTAAATAGTTGATTAATTTATAAGGATTTTAATAATTTAATAAGGTAAAAGAAATCAGAGTATTAGTAGCTAAAAATTTTTTTTTCAAATTTCTCAAAATTTATTCAGAAAATGTTTACATTTACAGGTTTTCAAATTTACAGGTGATCCTATACTACTAAAAACAACAACAATAATAATAATAATAATAATAATAATAATAATAATAATAATAATAATAATAATAATAATAATAATAATAATAATAATAACACGGTGGTTTTCATAAATATTTTAGTTCATTTAATAAAAAATACAATAAATTATAAGTTACTACTACAGTAACAAAATTCTAGTATTATTAATGAGAGTATTTATCATGATAGTAATAATGCATTCCACCACTCTCGTGTGGTCCTCACAATACAAGAGTTGCTTTACTTGCACATGAACTTTGTATGAGAATTGTTGCTAAATCCAGACTTGTTCGTTGTGATGAATCCTTTTTGTTTTGTTTTTTAAGAGCGGATCTCACTTACGAGGGAATATGCAGTCCCTCCAGGCAGACAAAATACTGCCTTTCAGGCCATCACGAGTTCAGAGCGAGTGAAACGCGTTCACACGCTATGAGAGCTCGTGATACTCTCCATCTGTGACTCCCTCTGCCATCTTCTGTCTTTGGACTCGAGATTGGATAGGTTAGCTTCTATTACATTTTCTCCTAGAAAAAGGTCGTGTCCATAAGTGGTTGAAATTTTTTTATTTTTAAAAATAAAGAACCTGTATCATTTTTTATCATTCTTTAATCATTTTTTAATCATTCAGAGAAGTCAGTAGTTGTTGGGAAGATGTTACACATCATTTCTTTCTCTAAAAGATATAGAATGTAGCCAACATAATTTCTTCGCTTTAGATTCATCCAACTTTTCATTGGGAATTTTCTCTCATTAAGAATTTATTGTTAATAAATTTGACAGTATTCATTTTATTCATTTAACTCCGAAAAAAAACATTTTAATGATTTTCAGTAAAGAAGAGATTTTTGAAAAATGTAAACTAAAATTGCCAGTTTGCTTTGCCCGTCTATTGGCTGCGCAAAAGCAACTGAAAATTCAAATTTTTATTATTTCATTCAAAAGTCACTAATGTAAGTCACAAAAACACATATACATACACACAAGCACACACACACACATATATATTATATATATATATATATATATATATATATATATATATATATATATATTATATATATATATATATATATATATATATATATAAATGCATACAGAATTTTCATAAAATTAAATTTTTAATAAACAGTTTTATTAAGATTTAGAAAAAAAAAGGAAAAGTTGAAAGAAAAGAGATTCGGAGCATGAATATTTTATTAAATTAAAACATTAAGTATATATATATATATATATATATATATATATATATATATATATATATATATATATATATATATATATATATATATATATATATATATATATATATATATATATATATATATATATATATATATATATATATATATATATATATATATTATATATATATATATATATATATATATATATATATATATATATATATATATATATATATATATATATATATATATATATATATATATATATATATATATATATATATATATATATATATATATATATAT
>SEYY01024821.1:0-2500 GCA_009176605.1 Armadillidium nasatum | reverse complement strand
GATAGAGTCTGGCACAAAGCTTTGATTTCTAAACTTCCCTCACGCGGTATCTATCCTTCACTCTTTGTCCTTCTCTCAGATTTCTTTTCCGATCTTTCTATAATAGCTGTTGTAGACGGCCACCGTTCATCCTTTAAATCTATTAACAGTGGTGTTCCTCTGGGTTCTGTCCTATCCCCAACACATTTTCTACTTTTCATCAATGATCTTCCTATTCACTCCTATGGTGATGACTCCACCTTTCATTATTCCTTCCAGTTTGAAAGACGCCCCTCAAAACAGCAGTTAATAGACGCAAGGAGAGTAGCCTTGGAGAAACTAACCTCTGATCTTTCACGTATTTCAAATTGGGGAGAGAAAACATGGTAGCTTTTAATGTTTCAAAAACTCAGTTTCTCCATCTCTCTACTCGTCACAATCTTCCACACAAGTATGATATCTCTAAGAAAACAAATAACCCAAAACTTCATATGTTCTTAATATTCTCTGTGTTTCTTTTTCTCGTGATCTTTCTTGGAATGATCACATAACTTCTCTTTTAAAACAAACTTCTAAGAAGTTGGGGGCTCTGAGGCGCTTTCAGAATTTCTTCAAGCCACCCCAGTTGCTCTGTATAGGGGTGTTGTTCGCCCCTGTATGGAGTATGCCTCACACATCTGGAGTGGTTCCACTCATGCAGCTCATCTCGAAAAGGTGAGATCTAGGACTTGTCGTCTTATCAGCACTCCCGCCCTTCTAATCCTATTCAATCTCTTTCTGCATGTCGAATTTTTGCGTCACTCTCTATGTACTATCGCTATTACAATGGACACTACTCTTCTGAACTCATCCGTCGCATACTTCCTCCATTACGATGATCTCGTGCGACACGCTTTTCTGCACATGCTCATCCTTTCTCTGTCGACTCTCCGACTCCAGACTTAACCGCTATGCTCAGTGTTACATACACTCTACTAGTAAAGTCTGGAACACACTCCTTTTATCTGTTTTCTCAGCTTCTTTTGACTTGCACACCTTTAAACGCCGTGTATATGGACACGTCTGCCTATAACGACTAAGATCTGATGGTTCTTACTTCGGTGAAAATTAGTAATATTATATATATATATATATATATATATAATATATATATATATATATATATATATATATATATATATATATATATATATATATATATAATATATATATATATATAATATATACTATATATATATATATATATATAAATATATATAATAATATAATATATATATATATATATATATATATATATATATATATATATATATATTATATATATATATATATATATATATATATATATATATATATATATATATATATATATATATATATATATATATATATATATATATATATATATATATATATAATATATATATATATAATTAAACTTTACAAATTTCCCACAATCGTGGGTGGTGCTATCGCAGGTCACATCCATCCAAACACTCGCCCTTCACCAATCTTTTCCTTTCATTCCTATCCTCTGTCAACTGCACACCCTCCTCCCAATTTTTCCCACTATCCCTTAACAGCTCATTGACATTACTCATCCAACTTCCCCTCGGTCTCCTCCTATCTCTTATTCCTTCCACTTCTGAAACTAATACCTTTTTAGACATTCTCTCTTCATTCATCCTACAAACATGTCCAAACCATCTCAGCATACTTTGTTCAGCTCTCTCAACCAAGCTCCTTCTCCATCAACACATTTCCTGTATTCTAACATTCCTGACTCTACCTCTTCTACTAACTTAATAATTATATATATATATATATATATATATATATATATATATATATATATATATATATATATATATATATATATATATATATATATATATATATATATATATAAACATGCATCTAGAAGAACTGAAAAAGAGCTTGTGTGTTAGCGACGACAAGTCCAAGCGTGGTAGTACGAGACCTGCTTTCCTCTCTATTAAGCTGTATTCTACTTGCTCAGTTCAGTGACTTGTATTCATTTAATTGTTTTTACCAATCTTTTATTCATTGATTGAGAATGTGTTTTTCAGTACTTGCTCTTTTACAAGTCTTTTAATTACATAAACTTTGCTAAAGTGATCATATTTTCGTACTTACGTATTATTTCAGGATTTTAAATCAATTTTCGAAAAATCTCTCTCTCTCTCTCTCTCTCTCTCTCTCTCTCTCTCTCTCTCTCTCTCTCTCTCTCTCTCTCTCTCTCTCTCTCTCTCTCTCTCTCTCTCTCTCTCTCTCTCTCTCTCTCTCTCTCTCTCTCTCTCTCTCTCTCTCTCTCTCTCTCTCTCTCTCTCTCTCTCTGATAACTCAAAACAATAATCTCTATAATTATATTTCATTTCTAGTCTCTGATTTTTCAAACATATATATATATATATATATATATATATATATATTATATATATATATATATATATATATATATATATAATATATATATAATATATATTATATATAATATATA